>JAXIVJ010001013.1:32500-159855 GCA_036785665.1 Chirona hameri
AGCGTCTCAATCTCGCAGGCGCGAGGCGGCGGCGACGCGCTGGTTCCGACCAGCGCCGCTGACGGCCGCCCCTTGCACAACGGGTCTGAATCGGTCCCGAGCGGCGCGCCACGGCCGCTACTAAAGTGTGAGTTATGCCTCATCTCCATGCCTACAGTCGAGGCCTATGTAAATCATCGTATGACGACCGGCGTAGCGCTTGATAGAATTCGGTGATGGTGCGTGCGAGGCGCCCGATAGAATTCGGTGATGGTGCGGCGAGGCTGAGCGTGATCGGATACGCGCAGTCATCAGCTGGATCACCGAGTCGCCGTCCTCCCTCTCCGGACGGGCTTCATAAAGCCGCGAGGAGCTTCATAAAGCCGCGAGGAGCTTCATAAAGTCGCGAGGAGCTTCATAAAGCCGCGAGGAGCTTCATAAAGCCGCGAGGAGCTTCATAAAGCCGCGAGGAGCTTCATAAAGTCGCGAGGAGCTTCATAAAGTCGCGAGGAGCTTCATAAAGCCGCAAGGAGCTTCATAAAGTCGCGAGGAGCTTCATAAAGCCGTGAGGAGCTTCATAAAGCCGCGATGGGATTCATAAAGCCGCGAGGAGCTTCATAAAGCCGCGAGGAGCTTCATAAAGCCGCGAGGAGCTTCATAACCCGCGCACTGCAGGAGCTTTGTTTGCGCCGAACGAACACGAACTGCAGGGGGGTTGATTTCCGCCCCCCCCCCTGAGATCTAAAAAACTACGCTACGTAGCGAAAAGCGGAAAAAGGCATTTGATAGCTTGATACATGTTCTATCGAAAGTATTTCAGTGTTCTTTTAGGTCAGGTCAAAATTGAGGTCACCAGAGATCATCAAAGGTCAAACTTTCAACAACACAAAATCCTGTTTTAGGACATCGCTCCAGAATTTCCCATATTTCTCAGAAACTATGCTAGTTAGAAACAAACGGAAGAAAGAAAACGCATGCCAGTGAAATTTCCAATCGCGATGGTGTATTCAGATTTGATCTCAGGTCAATATTTGAGGCTCCAGAGGTCAAAAAGAAAAAAAAATGCAGTTTTTTTGCTAAATCGTTTTTTGCTACTCACTTTTTATTTAATAAAGATAACGAAAAGCTGTTTACGCCATTATGTTTATCGTGTCAAGGCGCTTCGAATGATATACATGGTAACCTTGTTAAGTCAACTTAACAATTTGATCTCAGGTCAAGGTCAAATGGTGACCTAAGTAGGGCATGTTGCATATGGGAAGACGTATCTCGACGAGAAAAACACATTGATGTCTGTTTTACTTCTCTATCTTCATTATGTCGGGAGTTATTGACAAAAAAGTGATGGTGACCTCGCATGACCTCAAATGACCCAATAGGGGTCACTGAACAACAATTACACTTGGATCATCAAAAATATCCTATAATAGCATGATCCAGAAGTAATTGGACTAATAAGTAAAGTCGCGAGGAGCTTCATAAAGCCGCGAGGAGCTTCATAAAGCCGCGAGGAGCTTCATAAAGTCGCGAAGAGCTTCATAAAGCCGCGAGGAGCTTCATAAAGCCGCGAGGAGCTTCATAAAGTCGCGAGGAGCTTCATAAAGCCGCGAGGAGTTTCATAAAGCCGCGAGGAGCTTCATAAAGCCGCGAGGAGCTTCATAAAGCCGCGAGGAACTTCATAAAGCCGCGAGGAGCTTCATAAAGCCGCGAGGAGCGAAGGCCGCACTCGGCCGTAATAGCTACACGTGATTTATGTGCTTGTTTGATGTGAAGCGCAGGAAATTACGGACGCTCTGTGGTGGGGTATTCTGCGTTGGCTGATGATATTTAGCTATAAAACAAGCTAAGTGGCCTGCGCACTTTTGTAACTCATTACGACAAAGCTCCTACGCACATCCTTGGCAGGATTAGGCTGCCGCAGTGCGTCTTTGTGATGTCAACTACGCACCAAAATTATCGTCAATCCGAGCTATGTCTGGCAACACTTTTTACTACCCTCGGTTAGTAAAACACTGAACAGAACCGGTAGGCGCTTAGCAAGTTAGGCTGGCAAACAGGCCAGAGCGCAGCATATTAGCCCCCGATAGAGTACTACGTGACTCTTCGTGACGTTAAACTCATTGTCGGCATTCTTTACTAATGTGAATACCTTTCTAGACATTCTCTTTCAAGTTGTTAATAGGTATATGTATAGATTAGCGCTTACCATAAATCAACTAGAATTCGGGCACCAGTCCATGGTGTTACGTCTTCTGAGAGGCGGAGAACCGGCGCCAGCTCGGTTTGCCACGTGCCAGCCCGTTTATCGGATCACTTACACGTGCGGCGCCAAACGACGCTTCCAGACGGATAGCCGTAAACTGGCGTAAATTCCCCACGTGGCCATTCCGGCGCAGTCTACTGACAACAACGGTGACGCGCTGAGGACATATGTGACGGGACGAGGACATATGTGCCGCGCCGAGGACACATGTGATACGATGTAGACAGCTGTGTGCAGCAGCACTGCAGCACCTGAAGAGGCACCCTGTAACGGTGTTCTGCATCCCAACACCACCTGGCTTACAGCTTCACCGCCGCGGAACAGAGGTCGCCGGCATATCGGGAGATTGTGGGGCTCAACACTGGAAAAGTATTCACGCCGCGCACAGCGGTAGCGCTGTCCAAGGGCAGTGGAGCCCGGATTGCAGTCAAGTTAAGTACCTAGCGTTGACACTTTCCGACACTGTAACTAGGCTGTCGTCGGGCAGAACATCGCCAAGGAAAGTCTCGACTATGGAGAGCCTTTTTGTCACTTGCACGACGACAGGAGTCAGGAAACAAGCGACGGGAGCTTTGCGGCGACATACACCAACACTCGGCAATGTGAAATCAGCCGCAACACGGCCCCCGCAGTGCGATGAGTACGTCCATGGAAAGAGCAAAAAACAAATCAGCACCTACCCAGCCGGGCACCGGGTGGCCGCGGCCGACAGAGGCTCCGTGTTTCCCTCGTCCTGAGGGGTGACGTCACTGCTGTCGCACGACGGGGCCCCAGACGGAACCATCCTCTGGGTGCTGCTCCTGCCCCGTCCGGGCAGGACGCCGCCCGACCGCCGCTTATCAGATGGCAAATCGCCACCTCCGAACGGGCTGGTGCACGCCACGTCTAGACGTGCTGGCGTGCTGACGTGCTAGACGACGTGACGTCTAGACGTGCCCAAAGAACGGCTAGCGGTCAGCGTCGCACGGTCTCGGCGGCTGCAGGTGCTCCCAGCTCCGTGCGACTGCGGTCGTGACGGACGGGCACGTCTCTGTCCCCACGGCCAACTCAGGAGTCGTGAGAGAAGAAGGACCGGCACGTGACCGGGAGGGAGAGATGCTCATACTTGACCTCCCAGCACTCACGGGGAGGGGGATGATCCCCGCGGGGCATGCCACACGTGACCTCGAGTCTCTCGAAGTACGGATCCGGGCGGGCGTCGTAAAAGCTGTGCCGAGGGCGGCGGATTGGCGGTGGAAGTTCTTCCGGTCGGCGTGAGACCAGGGTGTGAGGAATGTGACGCTGGAGAGGTCCACCTTGGCGGTACGGCTCTGGGTTAGGATATGCCGCCGGTGGGGGCACACGCGTCCCGCCTTCTTCAATTCACCCGCGACATACTGGGGGGGGGGACTATTTTTTGCCCCTCTTTGGTTATTTTACAATAACTCCTAAACTAACACTAGTATCGTCACTAATAATGCAGTACCTTCTTCCACATCACTTCTACACATGGTAGCCAAAGGAAAAAGATGAGGTTATGATAGGTCAACCGGGAATGATGTCAGAGTGACGTCATGTTCTTCGGGTTATGTTGCTAAATAATGGTTTGCGGAAAACGCTGTCAAAGGTACAATGTTTGAGATAAATTCAATTGTCTTAAATCAAATTACTGAAAATAGACCGGGATCTCAAATTGCCGTCTCGGATTTTTGAGTTTTTTTTAATTCAAGATTTTGAGAAATCCAAATATTTTTTTTGTGTGCAAAATATCCACACAAAAAAAAAAATCAGAATTATTAAAAAAACGGATTGTATGTGATTGAAACGTGTTCGGTGAATATGTGTACCAAATTTGAAGTCAATATCTTTAAAAATGACTGACTTATGACCTTTAAATGACAAACATCGACCACCTCTCACAGCATTACTATGCATAACAAATGCATTTCTGTTTTTGCTTTTTACTTCTATTTATATGGAATAAAACGATGTTCGGAAGTAATTTTTCGCGTTCTAGACGAATACAAAACATAAACATGTGTTACAACGCCTAATGACCGTAATCTGCAGTTTGACCTCGTGACCTCGGATGACCTTGACCTGACCTAAGGTCATACACAGCTTAGAATGGTACTTAGAAGTGTCATACACACGAATCATACCGATTTATCTACTGCTTATGCAATTTTTCGCGACAATTCCATCTATCGAGACCTTTTGACACGGTCAAACATTATGTACTTGACCTGACCTGTGACGTCATCGGTAACCTCAAGGTCAACAATATTATGTTTCCCCCAATAAATTTCCCAGTGCTATCGAATGACGTTTGAATTTTTACAATCGGTCTAGTAGTTACGGAAACCCGAGGGGGGGGGGGGGGGGAGCAAAAAATAGCCCCCCCCCCCAGTAAGTCGCGTTATGAAACATACCCCAGTAACTCGCGGGTTCAAATAGCACAGAGCAGCTGAAAATAGCAGAGCGACTTTCAAATAGTATCGCTGGCCTTTCAAGCTCTGTATCTCATTAACTAACACCATTCGTTCACTAGCTGAAGCAGCATGCAAACAACTGGAGCACTTGCCCTGCCTGAAAAGCACGCCTGCCGTGCCATGCAACAAAAAGTCCGACACTTGTCAGTGTTCAGACAGTCTGTCCCGCTCGCTGCCACTCCCTCGAACCAGCAGGCTGCTTAGCCTGGTGATTGCAGGACACTCCCTGGCTGGGGACAACACTGGGCCCGACAGGCTGTCTGGGCGGAGGTGCAGAGGACTGCGTGCTGCTGTCGTCCCCACTGACCCGGTCTAGAGACTTGAACCTTAAAAATATAACTGTGGTAATGTCCAAGTCTGCTTTAATAATACGGTTATTTGTGGTACCTGTTGGCGGGTGACCGGTGATCGGTGACCGGTGACCGGTGACCGGTGACCGGTGACCGGTGACCGGTGACCGGTGACCGGGTGACCGGTGATCGGTGATCGGTGATCGGTGACCGGTGACCGGTGACCGGTGACCGGTGACCGGTGACCGGTGACCGGTGACCGGTGACCGGTGACCGGTGACTGGTGACTGGTGACTGGTGACCGGTGACCGGTGACCGGTGACCGGTGACCGGTGACCGGTGACCGGTGACCGGTGACCGGTGACCGGTGGCCGGTGGCCGGTGGTCGCGCGGCAACAGTGAGGGAGCGGCGGGACCGGCTGACCCCAGCCAGTCCATCGTCCACTAATGAAGTTGATGCCGCGGTCAGCCGCGCGCTGACAGCCAGACGACCGCAGGCATGCGCCCAGTCAAGGTACCCACCGACCGCCAGTCGCCACACAGACAGACACAGACAGACATACAGACACACAGACTGACAGACAGAGCGTCTCGTTACCAGCTGCACCCCCGCCGCACCGCCGCACCGCCGCTCCTCGGACGAGCACCAGGGCCCGTCGGTGCAGGATCTGCCGCAGTCCATTGTCATGTCTATTGTCTAGGGCCCGCTGTGGTGTGAGTTGGAGCCTCAGGTGGCGAGGGTGGCTTGGTCGAGGACGAGGTGCCAGGCTGCTATTTCTGGCTGGCTTAGTCCTATCGGATAAAAAACATGACAGCTTCAGAACTTAGATGGCAGGCTTTGTCGTACCCATGCACGACAAATACCTACCTGTATGTAAAAGAAATTATCAAGGTGACACATTCTGGTTTAATTTACAGAACAGCTCACACATGTCGCCGAGGAGGGCTTACCACGAGTCTGACGCCGCCGCAGTGACGCAGTGACGATGCCGCATTGGTTTGGACATCGCTCATCTGATCATGCAAGTCTGGCTGGCTGACATTTGGAGAACACGTCCTGACTTCGATTAGAATCTGCCGTCGTACCGTTACAGCGAATCGTACCGCTACAGCGAACGATCGTATCACTCGATTGAATCCGCCCTGCAGCGTGCGGCCGACGGAGTGCAGACAAAGCCTTCGGCGGCCACTCACGTCACCTCGCCGGCCACTAAGCCTCCGTGTCCTTTGTTTACAGCCGGCGTGATGTCGCCCGTGGTAGCGCGGCGGACGCCCCCTCCAACCTGCCGGGCCATCTCTGTCGGTGGCACAATCACGCGCCGTAATTAAAGCCGGCCATCTCTCCCTCCATCTGGAGCGGAGGCCATCGGCTGACACCCGGCTAAGTGCCAGCAAAGGGTCAAAGAGGTGGCCCCGTCTCTGTGAAGCCGCCCGCAGACGGGGACCGGGGCAACGACCGAGGGACGGGGGCTGCACCGCGCAGTCAGTGGGGTCTGCTGGGAGCGCGGTCACAACTGAAGATGCCGCAGGAACCCACAGTATGACACTGGACACTGCTATGGTCCGAGGTGAGACTCACAGCATGTGGTTACAGACCGTCACGGTCGTGATGCCGGCAGATTGCATGTAGGATTCGTGGAAACGAAATGGGATAATAAACCTCGCGGATGTTGGTGAAGGCCACCACCGCTTATGAAAAACCTCTCGCGGAAATGGTGGAATTAGCCTCGATTTGCTTAAACACATGCCAAATCCATCACTCGTAATGAACGATTTGAACTGGGCTAAAGAAGCTTAAACTGTTCACAATGCTCGCAATGTTGAGACGCAATGTAATGACATCAACCACGACGCACGTACTGAAATCTGCTCAAACAGAACCAGAGCCCAGAAAGGCTCTGGTTCGGGCTGTGCCCTGGTTATCGATCATGCGTGGGAGAGACAACACCCCGCCGAGCCGCTCGGAAGGGCCCGCCATGCAGCTTAACGGCCTCCAACCGCGCACCCTTCCACTCCACCCCGCGTCACGAAAACACTGGAGCCACGCCCTCACAGCAGCAGCTCCGGATCCGCAGCGGGCAGACGCGTCGGCAGACGGGCAGACCAGCCAACACTCCGGTGGAATGGTCGCCAGTCATGCTTGGCAGCCACAGTAGAGGAGCCGTAACAGAGCAGCTCCACAGAGGCGCAGCCACACCCCGTCTCGGCGGTCGGCGGTCGGCGTCGGACGCTCACGGTGCGGCGGCTGACCGTATATGCCACTGCTCGGCAACCAGCAGCAGCTCGGCGGCGACGGCCGGGGCTGACGTCAGCGCCTCCGAGCCGTCATGGAGAAACGTGACGACTGAGGAGCTCTGTCGGCTCCGCAGACGGCCGCGGAAACTCATCCCACACCGGCGGCCGCTAAAAAGGCGGCGCGGCGCGGCCCCGCCCGCCAGGCCAGACAGTTTACGACAGCACCGTCCGGTCGGAGGAGCCGGCCGATCCGCCGCCGGGACCGGCTTAGGGAGGCGCGTGGCTGAGTGGTGCTGCTGCTTCCCTGTCCCCACCCCGGCCGATCCGCCGCTGGGAATGGCTCAGGGAGACGCGTGGCTGAGTGGTGCTGCTGCTTCCCTGTCCCCACCCCGGCCGATCCGCCGCTGGGACCGGCTTAGGGAGGCGCGTGGCTGAGTGGTGCTGCTGCTTCCCTGTCCCCACCCCGGCCGATCCGCCGCTGGGAGTGGCTCAGGGAGACGCGTGGCTGAGTGGTGCTGCTGCTTCCCTGTCCCCACCCCGGCCGATCCGCCGCTGGGAGTGGCTCAGGAAGACGCGTGGCTGAGTGGTGCTGCTGCTTCCCTGTCCCCACCCCGGCCGATCCGCCGCCGGGACCGGCTTAGGGAGGCGCGTGGCTGAGTGATGCTGCTGCTTCCCTGTCCCCACCCCGGCCGATCCGCCGCCGGGACCGGCTTAGGGAGGCGCGTGGCTGAGTGGTGCTGCTGCTTCCCTGTCCCCACCCCGGCCGATCCGCCGCTGGGAGTGGCTCAGGGAGGCGCGTGGCTGAGTGGTGCTGCTGCTTCCCTGTCCCCACCCCGGCCGATCCGCCGCTGGGAGTGGCTCAGGGAGACGCGTGGCTGAGTGGTGCTGCTGCTTCCCTGTCCCCACCCCGGCCGATCCGCCGCTGGGAGTGGCTCAGGGAGGCGCGTGTCTGTCTGAGTGGTGCTGCTGCTTCCCTGTCCCCACCCCGGCCGATCCGACGCTGGGAGTGGCTCAGGGAGGCGCGTGGCTGAGTGGTGCTGCTGCTTCCCTGTCCCCACCCCGGCCGATCCGCCGCTGGGAATGGCTCAGGGAGGCGCGTGTCTGTCTGAGTGGTGCTGCTGCTTCCCTGTCCTCACCCCGGCCGATCCGCCGCCGGGACCGGCTTAGGGAGGCGCGTGGCTGAGTGGTGCTGCTGCTTCCCTGTCCCCACCCCGGCCGATCCGCCGCTGGGGGTGGCTCAGGGAGGCGCTTGGCTGAGTGGTGCTGCTGCTTCCCTGTCTCCACCCCGGCCGATCCGCCGCTGGGAATGGGTCAGGGAGGCGCGTGTCTGTCTGAGTGGTGCTGCTGCTTCCCTGTCCCCACCCCGGCCGATCCGCCGCTGGGAGTGGCTCAGGGAGGCGCGTGGCTGAGTGGTGCTGCTGCTTCCCTGTCCCCACCCCGGCCGATCCGCCGCTGGGAATGGCTCAGGGAGGCGCGTGTCTGTCTGAGTGGTGCTGCTGCTTCCCTGTCCCCACCCCGGCCGATCCGCCGCCGGGACCGGCTTAGGGAGACGCGTGGCTGAGTGGTGCTGCTGCTTCCCTGTCCCCACCCCGGCCGATCCGCCGCTGGGAGTGGCTCAGGGAGACGCGTGGCTGAGTGGTGCTGCTGCTTCCCTGTCCTCACCCCGGCCGATCCGCCGCTGGGAGTGGCTCAGGGAGACGCGTGGCTGAGTGGTGCTGCTGCTTCCCTGTCCCCACCCCGGCCGATCCGCCGCTGGGAGTGGCTCAGGGAGACGCGTGGCTGAGTGGTGCTGCTGCTTCCCTGTCCCCACCCCGGCCGATCCGCCGCTGGGAGTGGCTCAGGGAGGCGCGTGGCTGAGTGGTGCTGCTGCTTCCCTGTCCCCACCCCGGCCGATCCGCCGCCGGGACCGGCTTAGGGAGGCGCGTGTCTGTCTGAGTGGTGCTGCTGCTTCCCTGTCCCCACCCCGGCCGATCCGCCGCTGGGAGTGGCTCAGGGAGGCGCGTGTCTGTCTGAGTGGTGCTGCTGCTTCCCTGTCCCCACCCCGGCCGATCCGCCGCCGGGACCGGCTCAGGGAGGCGCGTGTCTGTCTGAGTGGTGCTGCTACTTCCCTGTCCCCACCCCGGCCGATCCGCCGCCGGGACCGGCTCAGGGAGGCGCGTGTCTGTCTGAGTGGTGCTGCTGCTTCCCTGTCCCCACCCCGGCCGATCCGCCGCTGGGAGTGGCTCAGGGAGGCGCGTGGCTGAGTGGTGCTGCTGCTTCCCTGTCCCCACCCCGGCCGATCCGCCGCCGGGACCGGCTTAGGGAGGCGCGTGGCTGAGTGGTGCTGCTGCTTCCCTGTCCCCACCCCGGCCGATCCGCCGCCGGGACCGGCTCAGGGAGACGCGTGGCTGAGTGGTGCTGCTGCTTCCCTGTCCCTACCCCGGCCGATCCGCCGCCGGGACCGGCTTAGGGAGGCGCGTGGCTGAGTGGTGCTGCTGCTTCCCTGTCCCCACCCCGGCCGATCCGCCGCTGGGAGTGGCTCAGGGAGACGCGTGGCTGAGTGGTGCTGCTGTTTCCCTGTCCCCACCCCGGCCGATCCGCCGCCGGGACCGGCTCAGGGAGACGCGTGGCTGAGTGGTGCTGCTGCTTCCCTGTCCCCACCCCGGCCGATCCGCCGCCGGGACCGGCTTAGGGAGGCGCGTGGCTGAGTGGTGCTGCTGCTTCCCTGTCCCCACCCCGGCCGATCCGCCGCTGGGAATGGCTCAGGGAGACGCGTGGCTGAGTGGTGCTGCTGCTTCCCTGTCCCCACCCCGGCCGATCCGCCGCTGGGAGTGGCTCAGGGAGGCGCGTGGCTGAGTGGTGCTGCTGCTTCCCTGTCCCCACCCCGACCGATCCGCCGCTGGGACCGGCTCAGGGAGGCGCGTGGCTGAGTGGTGCTGCTGCTTCCCTGTCCCCACCCCGGCCGATCGGCCGCTGGGAGTGGCTCAGGGAGGCGCGTGTCTGTCTGAGTGGTACGACTGCTATCTGTCTCTGCCCTCCCCACATCCCCGTGGAGCTATATTAACTGTGTCGCCACCTCGGCGTCCTCCGAGCAGAGGGGAGCAGCGCCCGTGCGTGGGGCGCGGCTCTGTCGGCCGGCCGAAGATCGTATCGGGACGGAGGCGTCTCCGATCTATCACCCCGGCTGCCGCCAGCGAGCCGTGCCCGAACCGGCGCCCACTTTCGCTCTCTCGGCCCGACTCGGCGGGCTCTGTGACTGTGTGACTGTGTGACTGTGTGACTGTGTGACTGTGTGACTGTGTGACTGTGCGTCTATGTGACTGTGTGACTGTGTGTCTATGTGGCTGTGTGACTGTGTGACTGTGTGACTGTGTGACTGTGTGACTGTGTGACTGTGTGACTGTGTGACTGTGTGACTGTGTGTCTATGTGACTGTGTGACTGTGTGACTGTGTGTCTGTGTGACTGTGTGTCTGTGTGACTGTGTGACTGTGTGAATGTGTGTCTGTGTGACTGTGTGCCTGTGTGACTGTGTGACTGTGTGTCTATGTGACTGTGTGACTGTGCGACTGTGTGTCTATGTGACTGTGTGACTATGTGACTGTGTGACTGTGTGACTGTGTGACTGTGTGACTGTGTGACTGTGTGACTGTGTGACTGTGTGTCTATGTGACTGTGTGACTGTGTGACTGTGTGTCTATGTGACTGTGTGACTGTGTGAATGTGTGTCTGTGTGACTGTGTGTCTGTGTGACTGTGTGACTGCGTGAATGTGTGTCTGTGTGACTGTGTGTCTGTGTAACTGTGTGACTGTGTGTCTATGTGACTGTGTGACTGTGTGACTGTGTGTCTATGTGACTGTGTGACTATGTGACTGTGTGACTGTGTGACTGTGTGACTGTGTGACTGTGTGACTGTGTGACTGTGTGACTGTGTGACTGTGTGACTGTGTGACTGTGTGCCTGTGTGCATCTTGAGGACACGGCACAGCACGCACCATGATGAGGTCAGCCGCTGATGCCTCGAGAGAGTAACGATCTCGGTGGCAGGTCTGGGTAGAAAGCCAGAGCCACAGGGCAGGGCGGGAAGCCAGCGGCACAGGGTAGGACAGGGCGGGAAGCCAGAGGCACAGGGCAGGGCAGGGCGGGAAGCCAGCGACACAGGGCAGGGCGGGGAGGGAAGCCAGCGGCACAGGGCAGGGCAGGGCGGGGAGGGAAGCCAGCGGCACAGGGCAGGGCAGGGCAGGGCGGGAAGCCAGCGGCACAGGGCAGGGGGGAGGGAAGCCAGCGGCACAGGACAGGGCATGGCGGGAAGCCAGCGGCTCAGGGAAGGGCGGGAAGCCAGCGGCACAGGGCAGGGCAGGGCGGGAAGCCAGGGGCACAGGGCAGGGCAGGGCGGGAAGCCAGGGGCACAGGGCAAGTCAGGGCGGGAAGCCAGGGGCACAGGGCAGGGCAGGGCGGGAAGCCAGGGACACAGGGCAGGGAAGGGCGGGAAACCAGCGACACAGGGCAGGGCAGGGCGGGAAACCAGCGGCACAGGGCAGGGCAGGGCGGGAAACCAGCGACACAGGGCAGGGCAGGGCGTGAAGCCAGGGAAGTGTGCGGGACATGTGAAGCGGAAAGCCGACAGCCGACACGTGATGAGATGAAGGTCGCCGGAAGTTCGATGAGGCGTGAGGCGGACAGTGGTGACATGGGTGCCGTGCATTGTGGCGCTGCTGTACTTCGCAAGCCTCTCAGGCGTTTTAATTGGCTATGTAGCGATAGTTTTCTTTCTGTGTTCCGTTGCGCCAGACAAACGAACCGAGTTACCTTGAACGAGTATTTGTGGTCACTTTTCCTCCTTTGTCACCTCCTTATTGTCACGAATATTTTCTGTCATTGTTGTTTATGGCTATGATACAGGAAGGAAATATGGAGGCATCAACCGAATGGTTTGAATGTATTTGGCATTACGCCAAAACATATTTACAGCATAACGAGAGAAGCGTATGCCTATCTATTAGGTGATATATTGTGAACTCGTACATCTCGTCATATTGCGTTGTTGCGGTGAATAACATAAAGGTTATATCATTGCTTTCTTTCTTTACCATGATTCTTGTCGAGTCTTCTCAGCATTAGTGCCCCAAATGTGTCGATGTTTTGTATTCTTTGCATGTGTGCATGTCTGTGTGTGTCTTCAGCAGTGGTTGTTCTCACTGTAAGTAACGCAACATCAATACAATTATGTTTATATTTCAAAGAAAAGCTATAGCTTATCAAATATAGAAAACCCTTTGGGCTCTTGGCTTACCTGATAAGTGTTAATCCAAAGCGTTCGCAGCGGAGAAATATGCACGCTGTGCACGCACGCTTCGCTTCGACACGCTTCCTCACTTGTTTGCTCAAACACAACACGAAATCAATCAGCTCCGCAGAAACGCGCACCCCACAACGCCCCGACACTGTATGTCTCAACAACTGTCACCGAGCGTCCCAATAACCGCGGAGAACAGACTCTGCGGGCGGACCAGAACCTCGTCCCAGTCCAGTCCGACGCGGGAGGAAGCCGGCACGGACGGACGGCAGCGGAGCGGCGGCGGTAGTACTGAGTCGGCGGCGGCGGTGGCGGAGTGCGGGCGGCCGGTGCTGCGCGCGGCTCGATCGCTCCAGCAGCACTGGCGGCAGCGGCAGCGGCGGCGGCAGCCCATTCACGGTCAGCCCGCTTACGGTCCCCACGCCGGGACGGACCGGCACCGACACAGGCTGGTCAGCAGGCAGGGACGGACCGGCTGGTCAGCAGGCAGGGACGGACAGGCACAGGCTGGTCAGCAGGCAGGGACGGACCGGCTGGTCAACAGGCAGGGACGGACAGGCACAGGCTGGTCAGCAGGCAGGGACGGACCGGCTGGTCAGCAGGCAGGGACGGACCGGCTGGTCAGCAGGCAGGGACGGACAGGCACAGGCTGGTCAGCAGGCAGGGACGGACCGGCTGGTCAGCAGGCAGGGACGGACAGGCACAGGCTGGTCAGCAGGCAGGGACGGACCGGCTGGTCAGCAGGCAGGGACGGACAGGCACAGGCTGGTCAGCAGGCAGGGACGGACCGGCTGGGCAGCAGGCAGGGACGGACAGGCACAGGCTGGTCAGCAGGCAGGGACGGACCGGCTGGCTGCAACTGACGGTAACGGAGTAACGGAGCCGAACGGAGCCGCGCCGCCGACAGACACTGTAGCAACAGCAGTAACGACAGACACTGTAGCAACAGCAGTAACGACAGACACTGCAGAAACAGCAGTAACGACAGACACTGCAGCAACAGCAGTAACGACAGACACTGCAGCAACAGCAGTAACGACAGACACTGCAGCAACAGCAGTAACGACAGACACTGCAGCAACAGCAGTAACGACAGACACTGCAGCAACAGCAGCAACGGCAGACACTGTAGCAACAGCAGCAACGACAAACACTGCATCAACAGCAGCAACGCCGACAGACACTGCAGCAACAGCAGTAACGACAGACACTGCAGCAACAGCAGTAACGGCAGACACTGCAGCAACAGCAGTAACGGCATACACTGCAGCAACAACAGCAACGCCGACAGACACTGTAGCAACAACAGCAACGACAGACACTGCAGCAACAGCAGTAACGACAGACACTGCAGCAACAGCAGCAACGGCAGACACTGCAGCAACAGCAGCAACGGCAGACACTGCAGCAACTGCAGCAACGACGGACACTGCAGCAACAGCAGTAACACCGACAGACACTGCAGCAACAGCAGCAACGGCAGACACTGCAGCAACAGCAGCAACGCCGACAGACACTGCAGCAACATCATCAACGACAGACACTGCAGAAACAGCAGCAACGCCGACAGACACTGTAGCAACAGCAGTAACGACAGACACTGCAGCAACAGCAGCAACGCCGACAGACACTGCAGCAACAGCAGCAACGCCGACAGACACTGCAGCAACAGCAGCAACGACAGACACTGCAGAAACAGCAGCAACGCCGACAGACACTGTAGCAACAGCAGTAACGACAGACACTGCAGCAACAGCAGCAACGCCGACAGACACTGTAGCAACAGCAGTAACAACAGACACTGCAGCAACAGCAGCAACGCCGACAGACACTGTAGCAACAACAGCAACGACAGACACTGCAGCAACAGCAGCAACGCCGACAGACACTGCAGCAACATCATCAACGACAGACACTGCAGAAACAGCAGCAACGCCGACAGACACTGTAGCAACAGCAACGCCGACAGACACTGCAGCAACAGCAGCAACGCCGACAGACACTGTAGCAACAGCAGTAACAACAGACACTGCAGCAACAGCAGCAACGCCGACAGACACTGCAGCAACAGCAGTAACAACAGAGCGCTCCATCAGGCCGGACTGGCACGGGAAACGGTGGTCATATATCCGCAAGAAGAGGAAAAAGAAATGACTCATGGATGCTGCGAAAATGGCGCAATAAGGGTTGCAAGGATACAAGTAAATTTGTAAGCGAGGACTGACCGAGTTGGTCCAGGGTTTAGTAAGACGATACAAATGTTATCATGTTATCATGCCTATCATGTATAATGCCGTACAGAGACTGCAACGGACAGTAAATGTCAATATTGACACAAGAGGATGTGATCTGAGAAACATGCGGTCATATGCTTACAAAAAACATCGTGAGAAATTTGATATGGGAGCAACGACCGACCTGTCTCCCATACCGAAAGGTAACGGAAATATTGTGAATATATCCGTTAGAATGTCAAAGCGATATCTCATGGATACTGCGAAAATGCGGAAAAATGTTCTTGCTAAAGATATTGGGAAAGTTTGTCATTTAAAAGAGAGCTGTACGGTCCGTTGCCAGTGCCGTTCTAAATCACACCGGCTATATCTGGAAAGACTGGCCCACAGCTGTGCGTCGCATGCATTTCATCTAATCAACACTGTTCTGCTAGATGGATTAAAACAATGCTTTCAAGACAAAGGACCCGTTAAAAATGTGTTAAACTCTTATGCTCCACGTAAGTAGAAGATGTTCTGTGAGTGTTCTCACAAACAAATAAAGGTTCCAGCCAAAATAATCTCAGAAACAAATAGCTTCCAGCCCGAACCATTTTACTGCTGCCGGCGATACGGTAGGACGAAACAATAAGCGATCGACAAGCGAGCGTGACCTGGGGTACGGCGGGAACAAGAGGGACACCAGAGGGACGGAAAGCGAGCGAGACCTGGGGTACGGCGGGAACAAGAGGGACACCAGAGGGACGGAAAGCGAGCGAGATCGGAGGGACGGGAGGGAACAAGAGGGACACCAGAGGGACGGAAAGCGAGCGAGACCGGAGGGACGGCAGGAACAAGAGGGACACCAGAGGGACGGAAAGCGAGCGAGACCGGAGGGACGTGAGGGAAGAGAGGAGGACTACAGGGACGGAAAGCGAGCGAGACCGGAAGGACGGGAGGGAAGAGGGGAGGACTACAGTGACAGAAAGCGAGCGAGACCGGAGGGACGGGAGGGAAGAGAAGAGGACTACAGTGACAGAATGCGAGCGAGACCGGCGGGACGGGAGGGAAGAGAGGAGGACTACAGGGACGGAAAGCGAGCGAGACCGGAGGGACGGGAGGGAGGGAAGAGAGGAGGACTACAGGGACAGAAAGCGAGCGAGACCGGAGGGACGGGAGGGAAGAGAGGAGGACTACAGGGACAGAAAGCGAACGAGATCGGAGGGACGGGAGGGAAGAGAAGAGGACTACAGGGACGGAAAGCAAGCGAGACCGGAGGGACGGGAGGGAAGAGAGGAGGACTACAGGGACAGAAAGCGAGCGAAACCGGAGGGACGGGAGGGAAGAGAGGAGGACTACAGGGACAGAAATCGAGCGAGACCGGAGGGACGGGAGGGAAGAGAGGAGGACTACAGGGACAGAAAGCGAGCGAGACCGGAGGGACGGGAGGGAAGAGAGGAGGACTACAGGGACAGAAAGCGAGCGAGACCGGGATCGCTACGTCAGAGAGTGGCATCACACCGAGATCGACTGATTTACGCCGGCCGTTTCCCAACGTGAGTGGCGCCGCGCCGGTTCGGAGCGGTACCGCGGCGCGGCCTGTCATGTGGTGTGGCGGCGCGGTCTGTCAGATGATGTGGCGGCGTGGTATGTCAGATGATGTGGCGGCGCCGCCTGCCAGATGATGTGGCGGCGCGGTCTGTCAGATGATGTGGCGGCGCGGTCTGTCAGATGATGTGGCGGCGCGGTCTGTCATGTGGTGTGGCGTCGCGGTCTGTCAGATGATGTGGCCGCGCGGTCTGTCAGATGATGTGGCGGCGCGGTCTGTCATGTGGTGTGGCGTCGCGGTCTGTCAGATGATGTGGCCGCGCGGTCTGTCAGATGATGTGGCGGCGCAGTCTGTCATGTGGTGTGGCGGCGCGGTCTGTCATGTGGTGTGGCGGCGCGGTATGTCAGATGATGTGGCGGCGCGGTCTGTCAGATGGTGTGGCGTCGCAGTCTGTCAGATGATGTGGCCGCGCGGTCTGTCATGTGGTGTGGCGGCGCGGTCTGTCAGATGATGTGGCCGCGCGGTCTGTCAGATGATGTGGCCGCGCGGTCTGTCATGTGGTGTGGCGGCGCGGTCTGCCAGATGATGTGGCGGCGCGGTCTGTCAGATGATGTGGCGACGCGGTCTGTCAGATGATGTGGCCGCGCGGTCTGTCAGATGATGTGGCGGCGCGGTCTGTCATGTGGTATGGCGGCGCGACCTGTCAGATGATGTGGCGGCGTGGTATGTCAGATGATGTGGCGGCGTGGTATGTCAGATGATGTGGTGGCGCGGTCTGTCAGATGATGTGGCGGCGCGGTCTGTCAGATGATGTGGCGGCGCGGTCTGTCAGATGATGTGGCCGCGCGGTCTGTCAGATGATGTGGCGGCGCGGTCTGTCAGATGATGTGGCGGCGTGGTATGTCAGATGATGTGGCGGCGCCGCCTGCCAGATGATGCGGCGGCGCGGTCTGTCAGATAATGTGGCGGCGCGGTCTGTCATGTGGTATGGCGGCGCGACCTGTCAGATGATGTGGCGGCGCGGTCTGTCAGATGATGTGGCGGCGCGGTCTGTCAGATGATGTGGCGGCGCGGTCTGTCAGATGATGTGGCGGCGCGGTCTGTCAGATGATGTGGCGGCGCGGTCTGTCAGATGATGTGGCGGCGTGGTCTGTCAGATGATGTGGCGGCGCGGTCTGTCAGATGATGTGGCGGCGCGGTCTGTCAGATGATGTGGCGGCGCGGCCTGTCAGATGATGTGGCGGCGCGGTCTGTCAGATGATGTGGCGGCGTGGTCTGTCAGATGATGTGGCGGCGCGGTCTGTCAGATGATGTGGCGGCGCGGTCTGTCAGATGATGTGGTGGCGCGGTCTGTCAGATGATGTGGCGGCGCGGTCTGTCAGATGATGTGGCGGCGCGGTCTGTCAGATGATGTGGCGGCGCGGTCTGTCAGATGATGTGGCGGCGCGGTCTGTCAGATGATGTGGCGGCGCGGCCTGTCAGATGATGTGGCGGAGCGGTCTGTCAGGTGAAGTGGCGGCGCGGTCTGTCAGGCGGACAAAGTCTGGGGTGCGTCCCCGCCACCCGGAGCGACGGCTGTCCGGCCCAGGCATTAGATAGGCGGCGGAGAGATCGGAGATGAGATGAGGAGACGGCTGTATACTGGTCTGGTAGTCGTTGAGCAACTGTCATATATTACTGGGAAATACCCAGTAAACTACTGGGAATTAACCACCAAGACTAGCACAAAACACATTCCAAAACATACTCAATATTGTTAGCAGTTCTCAGCAAATTTGTCTAAAACGTTGCATAATACCCTCACTGAGCATGGCACCTCATGGCACCTCATGGCACCTCAGCGCTGTTTTCCAGTGACCACCAGCCCCACGACTGCCCTTTAACTTTTAATCTACAACATTCGTGTTCACAAGTCATGCAGTGCCGGGTAGGTAAACGCTGAGAACCATGCGCTCGCAGGCAAGTTCTCCAGCCTGAACTGTGACCACAGAATGGGTCCCGGAGCCCCCGATCACCAGCAGGTCTCCGTGCGGTCCCATGGCGCCGGGTCGTGGAGTCATGCGATCACACTTGCTAACTGGGAGGCGCCGCGAGGCGGGAGACCATGACCGGTGGGACGTGCAGGAGACATTGAAGAGTGAGAGTGGGCAGACTTCTCTCTGATTGATCTCCCAGGTGAAGATGATGTGATCATCTGTCACGGTACACTGACGCCGTGACGCAAGCCCTGCTGGCCAGCGTGTCTGTTCAACATCACAGGTTTCATCGCGGGCACTATCACAACATGACACCGGGTCGACTCAGTCAAGCTTGATACGAAAGTGCACTGCGCGCCTGTTCGGAGACGTTGATAGACGCCGACCCACCGTGCCATTACAGACCACATAGCGCCAATCAGTCGGCTTCTGCCTGAGTAGCGGTCCAGAGCACCTGACTGGCCGTCCGCTCGGCTGAATTACTGATATCACGCTGGCTCCTTTAATCGCCGGCCACTGGCGGCGGTAACGGTGCTGCCGGAGCCATCGAGAGCCTCCGCCACCTCGTCCGGCCGCCAGCGCTGTCCATGGTGTACCACCGCTCAGTCATCGGGGTGACCCGTGCCGCCGTGTGGGAAAAAAAACTGCTGATTGCGGGCGGCAGGCCTCCACGGGTGGTTATACTACCTGCCGACCTCCGTGGGAGGTTAAATCAGCGGCTTCAGTTTGATTGTCTCGGCTCAGTCTGCGGATAGAGCTGTAACGCCCCCTGGCCACCAACACACCCCAGCAGCGGGCAGCGGGCAGAGGGTACAGTGGTAAACAGACATTCATCAGTCGTGAACAGACTGGTCAGCCGGTGTGAACAGGCTCGTCAGTCGGTGTGTGAACAGGCTCGTCAGTCGGTGTGAACAGACTGGTCAGCCGGTGTGAACAGGCTCGTCAGTCGGTGTGTGAACAGGCTCGTCAGTCGGTGTGTGAACAGGCTCGTCAGTCGGTGTGTGAACAGGCTCGTCAGTCGGTGTGAACAGACTGGTCAGCCGGTGTGAACAGACTCGTCAGCCGGTGTGAACAGACTGGTCAGCCGGTGTGAACAGGCTCGTCAGTCGGTGTGTGAACAGGCTCGTCAGTCGGTGTGAACAGACTGGTCAGCCGGTGTGAACAGGCTCGTTAGCCGGTGTGAACAGACTGGTCAGCCGGTGTGAACAGGCTCGTTAGCCGGTGTGAACAGACTGGTCAGCCGGTGTGAACAGACTCGTCAGCCGGTGTGAACAGACTGGTCAGCCGGTGTGAACAGGCTCGTCAGTCGGTGTGTGAACAGGCTCGTTAGCCGGTGTGAACAGACTGGTCAGCCGGTGTGAACAGGCTCGTTAGCCGGTGTGAACAGACTCGTCAGCCGGTGTGAACAGGCTCGTTAGCCGGTGTGAACAGACTGGTCAGCCGGTGTGAACAGACTGGTCAGCCGGTGTGAACAGGCTCGTCAGTCGGTGTGTGAACAGGCTCGTCAGTCGGTGTGAACAGACTGGTCAGCCGGTGTGAACAGGCTCGTTAGCCGGTGTGAACAGACTGGTCAGCCGGTGTGAACAGACTCGTTAGCCGGTGTGAACAGACTCGTCAGTCGGTGTGGCGCGGGTGCGGCTGACTTGGCGCGCCGCTGACGAAAGTGACGCATCATCTCGGGGTGAAGGGTCAGTATACATGTCAGATATCCCACGTAGCCTCCCCGCGGGAGTCACGTGACGGCAGGGCCATCAGCTGCAGGAGTCTGAGCACGGCGGGAGGCAGCCGGAGGTGCCTTCATTTTACTACACCTACCTTATCACTATCAATGAATATAATACATGTTTCATGTAATTTAAAAATAGAGAAGTAAAAAGAAAGAAAATCGTCTAATTAACGAGCCACAAACACACCAATTGCGTTTCAACCCTGAATGACACCATGGCTTTTAACCCACATCACGGCCACTGACCACCGACACCCACCACTTCCCACACCCCGTAGTGTCCGACGCACGCACGCACGGCCGGCCGGTGAGGGGGGTCGAGGGGGGCGGCGAGGGGGCGGCCGGACCGGTATACTCCGGCGTGCCGGCTGTCTGCACGCCACGGGCCATTGGCGAGGTCAGAACGCCGGCCCGCTCCCCGGCATGGCTCTAATTAATGCAGCACATGACCGTTGCGTGCCTAAGATCGCAGACAGACCGCCCATTAACCCGCGAGTTACTGGGGTGGGGGAGGGGGGGGGGGATATTCCATAACGAGACTTACTGGGGGGGGGGGGCTATTTTTTGCCCCTCCCCTCGGATCTCCAAAACTACCGGACTGATTGTAGAAATGCAAACGACATTCGATAGCCCTGGTAAATGTCTCTAGGGAAACATAATATTGTTGACCTCAAAGTCACCGATGACGTCACATGTCAGGTCAAGTACAAAATGTTTGACCGCATCGAAAGGTCCCGATTGATGGAATTGTCGCGCAAAATTGCGATATTAAACGCGAAAGCAGTCGATAAATTGGCATGATTCGTGTGTCTGACACTTCTAAGTACCATTCTAAGCTGTGTATGACCTTGGGTTTTGTCAAGGTCACCAGAGGCCAAACTGCAGATTACGGTCATTAGGCGTTGTAACACATGTTTATGGGTTTTTTGTTCGTCTAGAACGCGAACAATGACCTTAGAACATTGTTTGTTCCATATAAATAGAATTAAAAGCAAAAACGGAAATGCATTTTTATGCACAGTAATGCTGTGAGAGGTGGTTGATTTTTGTCATTTAAAAGTCATAAGTCAGTCATTTTTGAAGATATCGACCCCAAATTTGGTACACATATTCACCGAACACGTCTTGATCACCAATATTCCGTTTTTTTATAATTCTGAGTTTTTTGTTAACAGATTTGTAAAAACAAAACAAAATGTATTTGGATTTCTCAAAATTTTCAAGAAAAAAACTCAAACATCCGAGAAAGCAGTTTGATATCCCGGTATATTGTCAGTAATTTGATTTAAGACAATTCAATTTATCTCAAACATTGTACCTTTGACTGCGTTTTCCGCAAACCATTATTTTTCAACAAAAACCGAATAACATGACGTCACTCTGACGTCACTCCCGGTTGACCTATCATAACCTCATCTTTTTCCTTTGGCCAACATGTGTAGAATTGATGTGAGAGAAGGCATTGCAAGTTTGATGATGATACTGATGTTGTTTTAGGAGTTATTGCAAAATAGTGGGAGGGGGGAAATAGCCCCCCAGTAAGTCGCGGGTTAAAGCAAAGTGCGCCGCGCCGCCGGAACGCGCCGTATAGTTACCGTACTACGCCGTCCAGCGCGGCCCGAGCTGCGACGATGACGGATCACGTGCCGGACAGCCGTTCAGAGGAACACGAGGCCGCTCCAGCCGGGCACGGAGAGGACGCGGCGGCTCCTCAGACGCTCGGCAGTGCCCGTCCAGAGGCCGCACATCATCGCTGGCCGCCAGGTGACGCGTACCGGCGCGCTGCAGCTCCGCCGCCAGCCCTGACCGACATTCGGCGCGACATGATCGGCGATCTGAGGCAGACGGAGGCGTCACTGTCGCCTCCCAGCCGCCGTAGTGGCCACTTTGCCGTGAATAACCGCCGGCGATTGCCCTTTGGCCTTGGCCTGGCCCGGCTGTCATGACTGGAGATGGGCGCTCCGGGTGAGGAGAGCCCAGTGACCACGGGAGTCCGAGGGTAGCCGAATCAGTAATGCTTTCTCACGCTTCACCGCCGAGTATCAATCAGCAAACTCTGACTTGTTAACTAAATAGAAAGCCGATCTCAGCCACGCTGCTGTGCATAGGATTTATCCAGTGGGAGAGAACGTCCCCGTCATAGGCCTGTATAAGAACAGAGCCCAGTCGCAGATCTGTATAAGAACAGAGCCCAGTCGCAGATCTGTATCAGAACAGAGCCCAGTCGCCAGTCTGTGTCAGAACAGAGCCCAGTCGTCGGTCTGTATCAGAACAGAGTCCAGTCGCAGATCTGTATCAGAACAGAGCCCAGTCGCCAGTCTGTATCAGAACAGAGCCCAGTCGCCAGTCTGTATCAGAACAGAGCCCAGTCGCCAGTCTGTATCAGAACAGAGCCCAGTCGCCAGTCTGTGTCAGAACAGAGCCCAGTCGTCGGTCTGTGTCAGAACAGAGCCCAGTCGTCGGTCTGTATCAGAACAGAGTCCAGTCGCAGGTCTGTATCAGAACAGAGCCCAGTCGCCAGTCTGTATCAGAACAGAGCCCAGTCGCAGATTTGTATCAGAACAGAGCCCAGTCGCAGATTTGTATCAGAACAGAGCCCAGTCGCAGATCTGTATCAGAACAGAGCCCAGTCGCAGGTCTGTATCAGAACAGAGCCCAGTCGCAGATCTGTATCAGAACAGAGCCCAGTCGCCAGTCTGTGTCAGAACAGAGCCCAGTCGCCAGTCTGTATCAGAACAGAGCCCAGTCGCCAGTCTGTATCAGAACAGAGCCCAGTCGTCGGTCTGTATCAGAACAGAGCCCAGTCGCAGATCTGTATCAGAACAGAGCCCAGTCGCAGATCTGTATCAGAACAGAGCCCAGTCGCCAGTCTGTGTCAGAACAGAGCCCAGTCGCCAGTCTGTGTCAGAACAGAGCCCAGTCGCAGATCTGTGTCAGAACAGAGCCCAGTCGCAGATCTGTATCAGAACAGAGCCCAGTCGCAGGTCTGTATCAGAACAGAGCCCAGTCGCCAGTCTGTGTCAGAACAGAGCCCAGTCGCAGATCTGTATCAGAACAGAGTCCAGTCGCAGATCTGTATCAGAACAGAGCCCAGTCGCCAGTCTGTGTCAGAACAGAGCCCAGTCGCAGATCTGTATCAGAACAGAGCCCAGTCGCCAGTCTGTGTCAGAACAGAGCCCAGTCGCAGATCTGTATCAGAACAGAGTCCAGTCGCAGATCTGTATCAGAACAGAGCCCAGTCGCCAGTCTGTGTCAGAACAGAGCCCAGTCGCCAGTCTGTATCAGAACCGAGCCCAGTCGCCAGTCTGTGTCAGAACAGAGCCCAGTCGCCAGTCTGTGTCAGAACAGAGCCCAGTCGCCAGTCTGTGTCAGAACAGAGCCCAGTCGCAGATCTGTATCAGAACAGAGCCCAGTCGCCAGTCTGTATCAGAACAGAGCCCAGTCGCCAGTCTGTGTCAGAACAGAGCCCAGTCGCCAGTCTGTGTCAGAACAGAGCCCAGTCGTCGGTCTGTATCAGAACAGAGCCCAGTCGCAGATCTGTATCAGAACAGAGCCCAGTCGCCAGTCTGTATCAGAACAGAGCCAAGTCGCAGGTCTGTATCATAACAGAGCCCAGTCGTCGGTCTGTATCAGAACAGAGCCCAGTCGCAGATCTGTATCAGAACAGAGCCCAGTCGCCAGTCTGTATCAGAACAGAGTCCAGTCGCAGATCTGTATCAGAACAGAGCCCAGTCGTCGGTCTGTATCAGAACAGAGCCCAGTCGCCAGTCTGTGTCAGAACAGAGCCCAGTCGCCAGTCTGTGTCAGAACAGAGCCCAGTCGCCAGTCTGTGTCAGAACAGAGCCCAGTCGCCAGTCTGTGTCAGAACAGAGCCCAGTCGCCAGTCTGTATCAGAACAGAGCCCAGTCGCCAGTCTGTATCAGAACAGAGCCCAGTCGTCGGTCTGTATCAGAACAGAGTCCAGTCGCCAGTCTGTATCAGAACAGAGCCCAGTCGCCAGTCTGTGTCAGAACAGAGCCCAGTCGCAGATCTGTATCAGAACAGAGCCCAGTCGCCAGTCTGTATCAGAACAGAGCCCAGTCGCCAGTCTGTGTCAGAACAGAGCCCAGTCGCAGATCTGTATCAGAACAGAGCCCAGTCGCCAGTCTGTATCAGAACAGAGCCCAGTCGCCAGTCTGTGTCAGAACAGAGCCCAGTCGCAGATCTGTATCAGAACAGAGCCCAGTCGCCAGTCTGTATCAGAACAGAGCCCAGTCGCCAGTCTGTGTCAGAACAGAGCCCAGTCGCAGATCTGTATCAGAACAGAGCCCAGTCGCCAGTCTGTATCAGAACAGAGCCCAGTCGCCAGTCTGTGTCAGAACAGAACCCAGTCGCAGATCTGTATCAGAACAGAGCCCAGTCGCCAGTCTGTATCAGAACAGAGCCCAGTCGCCAGTCTGTATCAGAACAGAGCCCAGTCGCAGATCTGTATCAGAACAGAGCCCAGTCGCCAGTCTGTATCAGAACAGAGCCCAGTCGCCAGTCTGTGTCAGAACAGAGCCCAGTCGCAGATCTGTATCAGAACAGAGCCCAGTCGCCAGTCTGTATCAGAACAGAGCCCAGTCGCCAGTCTGTATCAGAACAGAGCCCAGTCGCAGATCTGTATCAGAACAGAGCCCAGTCGCCAGTCTGTATCAGAACAGAGCCCAGTCGCCAGTCTGTGTCAGAACAGAGCCCAGTCGCAGATCTGTATCAGAACAGAGCCCAGTCGCCAGTCTGTATCAGAACAGAGCCCAGTCGCCAGTCTGTGTCAGAACAGAGCCCAGTCGCAGATCTGTATCAGAACAGAGCCCAGTCGCCAGTCTGTATCAGAACAGAGCCCAGTCGCCAGTCTGTATCAGAACAGAGCCCAGTCGCAGATCTGTATCAGAACAGAGCCCAGTCGCCAGTCTGTATCAGAACAGAGCCCAGTCGCCAGTCTGTGTCAGAACAGAGCCCAGTCGCAGATCTGTATCAGAACAGAGTCCAGTCGCAGATCTGTATCAGAACAGAGCCCAGTCGCCAGTCTGTATCAGAACAGAGCCCAGTCGCCAGTCTGTGTCAGAACAGAGCCCAGTCGCCAGTCTGTGTCAGAACAGAGCCCAGTCGCCAGTCTGTGTCAGAACAGAGCCCAGTCGCAGATCTGTATCAGAACAGAGCCCAGTCGCAGGTCTGTATCAGAACAGAGTCCAGTCGCCAGTCTGTATCAGAACAGAGCCCAGTCGCCAGTCTGTGTCAGAACAGAGCCCAGTCGCCAGTCTGTGTCAGAACAGAGCCCAGTCGCCAGTCTGTATCAGAACAGAGCCCAGTCGCCAGTCTGTGTCAGAACAGAGCCCAGTCGCCAGTCTGTATCAGAACAGAGCCCAGTCGCCAGTCTGTGTCAGAACAGAGCCCAGTCGCCAGTCTGTGTCAGAACAGAGTCCAGTCGCGGGTCTGTATCAGAACAGAGTCCAGTCGCAGATCTGTATCAGAACAGAGCCCAGTCGCCAGTCTGTGTCAGAACAGAGCCCAGTCGCAGATCTGTATCAGAACAGAGCCCAGTCGCAGATCTGTATCAGAACAGAGCCCAGTCGCCAGTCTGTGTCAGAACAGAGCCCAGTCGCAGATCTGTATCAGAACAGAGTCCAGTCGCAGATCTGTATCAGAACAGAGCCCAGTCGCCAGTCTGTATCAGAACAGAGCCCAGTCGCCAGTCTGTGTCAGAACAGAGCCCAGTCGCCAGTCTGTGTCAGAACAGAGCCCAGTCGCCAGTCTGTGTCAGAACAGAGCCCAGTCGCAGATCTGTATCAGAACAGAGCCCAGTCGCCAGTCTGTGTCAGAACAGAGCCCAGTCGCCAGTCTGTGTCAGAACAGAGCCCAGTCGCCAGTCTGTATCAGAACAGAGCCCAGTCGCAGGTCTGTATCAGAACAGAGCCCAGTCGCAGGTCTGTATCAGAACAGAGCCCAGTCGCAGATCTGTATCAGAACAGAGCCCAGTCGCAGATCTGTATCAGAACAGAGCCCAGTCGCAGATCTGTATCAGAACAGAGCCCAGTCGCAGATCTGTATCAGAACAGAGCCCAGTCGCAGATCTGTATCAGAACAGAGCCCAGTCGCAGATCTGTATCAGAACAGAGCCCAGTCGCCAGTCTGTGTCAGAACAGAGCCCAGTCGCAGATCTGTATCAGAACAGAGTCCAGTCGCAGATCTGTATCAGAACAGAGCCCAGTCGCCAGTCTGTGTCAGAACAGAGCCCAGTCGCAGATCTGTATCAGAACAGAGTCCAGTCGCAGATCTGTATCAGAACAGAGCCCAGTCGCCAGTCTGTATCAGAACAGAGCCCAGTCGCCAGTCTGTATCAGAACAGAGCCCAGTCGCCAGTCTGTGTCAGAACAGAGTCCAGTCGCAGATCTGTATCAGAACAGAGCCCAGTCGCCAGTCTGTGTCAGAACAGAGCCAAGTCGCAGGTCTGTATCAGAACAGAGCCCAGTCGCCAGTCTGTATCAGAACAGAGTCCAGTCGCAGATCTGTATCAGAACAGAGCCCAGTCGCAGATCTGTATCAGAACAGAGTCCAGTCGCAGATCTGTATCAGAACAGAGCCCAGTCGCCAGTCTGTGTCAGAACAGAGCCAAGTCGCAGGTCTGTATCAGAACAGAGCCCAGTCGCCAGTCTGTGTCAGAACAGAGCCAAGTCGCAGGTCTGTATCAGAACAGAGCCCAGTCGCCAGTCTGTATCAGAACAGAGCCCAGTCGCCAGTCTGTGTCAGAACAGAGTCCAGTCGCAGATCTGTATCAGAACAGAGCCCAGTCGCCAGTCTGTGTCAGAACAGAGCCCAGTCGCAGATCTGTATCAGAACAGAGCCCAGTCGCAGATCTGTATCAGAACAGAGCCCAGTCGCCAGTCTGTGTCAGAACAGAGCCCAGTCGCAGATCTGTATCAGAACAGAGCCCAGTCGCCAGTCTGTGTCAGAACAGAGCCCAGTCGCAGATCTGTATCAGAACAGAGCCCAGTCGCAGGTCTGTATCAGAACAGAGCCCAGTCGCCAGTCTGTGTCAGAACAGAGCCCAGTCGCAGATCTGTATAAGAACAGAGCCCAGTCGCAGATCTGTATAAGAACAGAGCCCAGTCGCAGATCTGTGTCAGAACAGAGCCCAGTCGCCAGTCTGTGTCAGAACAGAGCCCAGTCGCAGATCTGTATCAGAACAGAGCCCAGTCGCAGATCTGTATCATAACAGAGCCCAGTCGCCAGTCTGTGTCAGAACAGAGCCCAGTCGCAGATCTGTATCAGAACCGAGTCCAGTCGCAGGTCTGTATCAGAACAGAGCCCAGTCGCAGATCTGTATCAGAACAGAGCCCAGTCGCAGGTCTGTATCAGAACAGAGCCCAGTCGCAGATCTGTATCAGAACAGAGCCCAGTCGCCAGTCTGTATCAGAACAGAGCCCAGTCGCAGATCTGTATCAGAACAGAGCCCAGTCGCCAGTCTGTGTCAGAACAGAGCCCAGTCGTCGGTCTGTATCAGAACAGAGCCCAGTCGCCAGTCTGTATCAGAACAGAGCCCAGTCGCCAGTCTGTGTCAGAACAGAGCCCAGTCGCAGGTCTGTATCAGAACAGAGCCCAGTCGCAGATCTGTATCAGAACAGAGCCCAGTCGCCAGTCTGTATCAGAACAGAGCCCAGTCGCAGATCTGTATCAGAACAGAGCCCAGTCGCCAGTCTGTATCAGAACAGAGCCCAGTCGCCAGTCTGTGTCAGAACAGAGCCCAGTCGCAGATCTGTATCAGAACAGAGCCCAGTCGCCAGTCTGTGTCAGAACAGAGCCCAGTCGCCAGTCTGTATCAGAACAGAGCCCAGTCGCCAGTCTGTGTCAGAACAGAGCCCAGTCGTCGGTCTGTATCAGAACAGAGTCCAGTCGCAGGTCTGTATCAGAACAGAGCCCAGTCGCCAGTCTGTATCAGAACAGAGCCCAGTCGCCAGTCTGTATCAGAACAGAGCCCAGTCGCCAGTCTGTATCAGAACAGAGCCCAGTCGTCGGTCTGTATCAGAACAGAGTCCAGTCGCAGGTCTGTATCAGAACAGAGCCCAGTCGTCGGTCTGTATCAGAACAGAGTCCAGTCGCAGGTCTGTATCAGAACAGAGCCCAGTCGCCAGTCTGTATCAGAACAGAGCCCAGTCGCCAGTCTGTATCAGAACAGAGCCCAGTCGCCAGTCTGTGTCAGAACAGAGCCCAGTCGTCGGTCTGTATCAGAACAGAGCCCAGTCGCAGGTCTGTATCAGAACAGAGCCCAGTCGTCGGTCTGTATCAGAACAGAGTCCAGTCGCAGGTCTGTATCAGAACAGAGCCCAGTCGCCAGTCTGTATCAGAACAGAGCCCAGTCGCCAGTCTGTATCAGAACAGAGCCCAGTCGCCAGTCTGTGTCAGAACAGAGCCCAGTCGTCGGTCTGTATCAGAACAGAGTCCAGTCGCAGGTCTGTATCAGAACAGAGCCCAGTCGCAGATCTGTATCAGAACAGAGCCCAGTCGTCAGTCTGTATCAGAACAGAGCCCAGTCGCCAGTCTGTATCAGAACAGAGTCCAGTCGCAGGTCTGTATCAGAACAGAGCCCAGTCGCAGATCTGTATCAGAACAGAGCCGAGCCACGGACGGCAGGAGGTCACCGCCGACATAGGTTTGTCTCAGCTCGTGTGAGACATAAGCTGGTCAGAACATGTCGTCTGCAGGAGATCCGTGTCTCGCCGACGCACAGTTGACGTGTGCGGTATCGGCGGTACCGTCTGTGGCAGCGTCCCGGCGGTACCGGCGGTATCGTCTGGGGCAGAGTCCCGGCGGTACCGGCGGTATCGTCTGGGGCAGCGTCCCGGCGGTACCGGCGGTATCGTCTGGGGCAGCGTCCCGGCGGTACCGGCGGTATCGTCTGGGGCAGCGTCCCGGCGGTACCGGCGGTATCGTCTGGGGCAGCGTCCCGGCGGTACCGGCGGTATCGTCTGGGGCAGCGTCCCGGCGGTACCGGCGGTATCGTCTGGGGCAGAGTCCCGGCGGTACCGGCGGTATCGTCTGGGGCAGCGTCCCGGCGGCGGCGCGGAGCTGGATGACAGCGTTCCAGCCGTGCAGCGGTGCCGGGGCTGGGTTGAGTCAGCGTTCCAGCCGTGCAGCGGTGCCGGGGATGGGTTGTTAGTGACAGCGTTCCAGCCGTGCCGTGGTGCCAGGGTGGCCGGATCAGCCTGGTGGCGGCGGCGACACCGCGGCGGACCGATCAAAGGCGCCCGGCCGCCTCCGGTATCGTCGGGAAGGAGTTACATGATGTTACGGGGCTGGTGCACGACCTAACATACACCTTTTATTCTTGTAATGAAAAACGGCCGCCATGAATGCAGACAACAATGTCGCCAGTAACACTACTCTTCCCATCCACTTCCCTGAGCCAGAATAACCGTGTTTCAAGATCCCAGGGACCAGAGTCTCTCGTGAAGTCAGGCTGGCACTGGCTCTGAGCTCATGCGAGCTGCGGGATCAGCGTCAGCGCTGTGTCCGGCCTTGGGAGCTACACACGGTGCTCACGGGAGTATTGCACACGAGGCTGCCGCCCAGTATCTCCTCCCGGCCTCATGACCTTACAACTGTGCTCCGAACCCTGCGAATAGCCGGCCGAGTCGGGCGTATATCACCCAGCACAGCGCTACACATGCGGCCATATTGCATTCAGCGGTATTCGTTGGAGGTGTTTGAATCGTAACGAGCCATAAGCATGACAAGTAACCACGAGTGTGACCCGAAGGGCATCTATGGATGGTCTTAAGTGATTATTTCAAGGGTGGATTAGCAATTGTAATACCATGCATATTAACCTCCTAGTTTGGCATTCTATTACTGTAAGTTACCTCACAATTACGCGTATAGCGCATTATACGATGTTGATGTGGACAGTGACCGCATGCCAGTACATGGGTGGTCGGTATTGCTCAGCTTTGAAGGACTCTGATTACTCTGAAAAAACTGCATTCTTCTTACCATGATTAGTCCCGCGCTAAGTACCTTCGAAATATATCCTCATCCCTACGCTAGCGTTACATCCTATATCGGTATGCTGTGCGGCATAAAGCCCCACATTACCGGGAGGCCATGGTGACGCCCCTGACCGGCCACATGCAACGCAGCACGGCCGTGGCAGCGGCCTGCCTCTCACCTGAGGGTAGACAGGCTCGTTAGACCAGCTTCGTGGAACGAGCTCCTTACGTGGGTCTGACGGCGTACATCTCGGGGACAGTCAGACAGAGCCGCGGAAAATCGTTTATAAGATAGTCAAATTGATAACATTTCCAGTTCAAGTGACCTAAAAAGAGCATCTTTATGGAAAGAGCCTGCCTTTACTTTCCGTGAAATTCATGATTCCAATATGCGTTGCGCGTTGTTTGCACGTTATGAATCCAGGTGCCGCCAAACTCCTGCAGCCGGTTGTGGTCCTCTCCTCACCTGTACGGAGCCCCCCCCCCCCCCTCCTCCTCCTCACTCGGCTGCGGTCACGCCACAGTGGTGCAATATCAATTAGGCGCCGCTAAAGAGTGCTCTTCGCTCGCCCTGGGCAGTCATTAAACTTCTATCTTGGCTAATAACGAGTGAGCATGGCCGTGCAGCTTTCACTGCGGGCGGCCGGGTCACACGGCGACCTTCCAGCAGAGACGGGGGACGGGGAACTGCGGGCGGCAGGGTCACACGGCGACCTTCCAGCAGAGAGGGGGGACGGGGAACTCACTGCGGGCCGCAGAGTCAAACGGCAGCCTTCCAGCAGAGACGGGGGACGGGGAACTCACTGCGGGCCGCAGGGTCACACGGCGACCTTCCAGCAGAGACGGGGGACGGGGAACTCACTGCGGGCCGCAGGGTCACACGGCGGCCTTCCAGCAGAGACGGAGAAGGGGCACTGCGGGCCGCAGTCACACGGCGACCTTCCAGCAGAGACGGGGGAAGGGGAACTCACTGCGGGTGGCAGGGTCACACGGCGACCTTCCAGCAGAGACGGGGAAGGGTCACTGCGGGCCGCAGTCACACGGCGACCTTCCAGCAGAGACGGGGGAAGGGGAACTGCCGGCCGCAGAGTCAAACGGCGACCTTCCAGCAGAAACGGGGAGGGGGAACTGCGGGCCGCAGGGTCACACGGCGACCTTCCAGCAGAGAGGGGGGACGGGGAACTCACTGCGGGCCGCAGAGTCACACGGCGACCTTCCAGCAGAGACGGGGGAAGGGGAACTGCGGGCGGCAGGGTCACACGGCGACCTTCCAGCAGAGACGGGGAAGGGGCACTGCGGGCCGCAGTCACACGGCGACCTTCCAGCAGAGATGGGGGAAGGGGAACTCACTGCGGGTGGCAGGGTCACACGGCGACCTTCCAGCAGAGACGGGGGAAGGGGAACTGCGGGCCGCAGGGTCACACGGCGACCTTCCAGCAGAGACGGGGGACGGGGAACTCACTGCGGGCGGAAGGGTCACACGGCGACCTTCCAGCAGAGAGGGGGGACGGGGAACTCACTGCGGGCCGCAGAGTCAAACGGCAGCCTTCCAGCAGAGACGGGGGACGGGGAACTCACTGCGGGCCGCAGGGTCACACGGCGACCTTCCAGCAGAGACGGGGGACGGGGAACTCACTGCGGGCCGCAGTCACACGGCGACCTTCCAGCAGAGACGGGGGACGGGGCAATCACTGCGGGCCGCCACAGGGTCACACGGCGGCCTTCCAGCAGAGACGGGGAAGGGGCACTGCGGGCCGCAGTCACACGGCGACCTTCCAGCAGATACGGGGGAAGGGGAACTCACTGCGGGTGGCAGGGTCACACGGCGACCTTCCAGCAGAGACGGGGGACAGGGAAATCACTGCGGGCCGCAGGGTCACACGGCGGCCTTCCAGCAGAGACGGGGAAGGGGCACTGCGGGCCGCAGTCACACGGCGACCTTCCAGCAGATACGGGGGAAGGGGAACTCACTGCGGGCCGCAGTCACACGGCGACCTTCCAGCAGAGACGGGGGACGGGGAAATCACTGCGGGCCGCCACAGGGTCACACGGCGGCCTTCCAGCAGAGACGGGGAAGGGGCACTGCGGGCCGCAGTCACACGGCGACCTTCCAGCAGATACGGGGGAAGGGGAACTCACTGCGGGTGGCAGGGTCACACGGCGACCTTCCAGCAGAGACGGGGGACGGGGAACTCACTGCGGGCCGCAGAGTCACACGGCGACCTTCCAGCAGAGACGGGGGACGGGGCACTCACTGTGGGCCGCAGGGTCGGGGACTGGGCCCCCGGGCAGCGGGGCTGGTCTTTCGGAGCAGGTGACTTTGCGTTGGCTTGTATTCCGGGCGTATTTCGGACATTGCGTTGGCTCGTATTTTCGTATTCCGGTGACAGTTGACAGGTAGGACTTCTGTTAAATGCGTATATAACAATACATGAAAACTTAGACTGCAAGATTACGCCGAAGATTTCGCTCATCTGTTTACCCAGTATTCAAATTTAAGGTATACTTAGAATATATTTTACGAAATGGATTGCGCTTTGTTTATAGGACACTTTAAAACAGCATTCGTGGAAAGTGTTGTCATTCCTCCCACATGTACATAGGTGTGGCCGCGGATGGCGGCAGAAAACAGGCTGATGTATGATAACAGGCATGGCAGACCAGTGCAGGCGAGACAGAGGAGATCATCAGATCAAACCTGACCTAAGCCCCCGCTGCAGAGCACACGACAACGTAGGGCGTCTAACTAGTCTCCGTTAGCCGAGGTTGAACCGTGCGACCGGCGCCAATTTGAGGCTTGGCGAGAACTCTGGCGCAGTGGGCTATCGAGTTCTGCGGTCAGCTAACATACAGTTACAGGTTGTCATCATGTGCTCTCCAGAATACTAGCAGTCACAACCAGTCCCATTATTGGTCCATATGCGGGCTGTTTATGACAGCGTCCGCGGAACATCAGTATAAAGAGCTACTACATTTAGATAGCGCGGATACGAGACACGTTACGCTGCATTCGCAGGTGATGCATTCATTGTCAGATGCATCATTAATTTTAATCATCAAAATAATTTGCCATCTTTAATATTCGACATATTATTTTCAATTTCTGCATTTAATTTGGAATTATAAGCGTTCAGGCTGAGGGCTCAAAGATCGACAGAGGTCGCGATGTTCCATTGCATCTTAGATTGCATGCAACCTCACTGGCGGATCCAGCCGTCGTTTTTTTTTGCTGGGGGGAGGGCGCAACACTGGCGGATCTAGGGTTCGAGTTTGAAGGGCTAAAATTTCGCTCCGTTTCATCAGCAAAAAGTTGCTGAGCGGGGGGGGGGGTCTTCAGCGCGACAAGGCTTTAACCGGAAAGGGGGGAAGGGGGTCCTCAGCGGCGCGAAAGAGTCGTTTTGCGGGGGGGGCGTACTTGTATTGAATACCCCCTCTTCATGATTTAAACAAAAATCACTTCCAAACTACCAAAAGAACAGCACATACGTCAACGTTGTCATTGTTGGGCCTCGATTTTCTGTCTACCAAACCTGAACCACATACCAATACCGCATTGTAGTCGCCTTAGAGGCCTTAGACATCGTCGCATCAGCATTGAACACAACATTGCTTGTAAGCAGAAGTTTATTAATCAAGAATATTTCTATTGAAGCCTCCCCGAAAGTAACTTTTGTGATCGTTTAAATTTATGCTAAACAAGTATTATAAGGACGGTTTATTTTTTTCATTGAAAATAAAATGAGTATTGGAAAGTAACTGTTATTTTTTCATCGGAGTGGAAACCCTCGCCATAAAGTCAAAGAAATGCCTTGTATTGGCACGCTTCACCTACTGGGGGTACGGGTTTCAGGCATCGTGAGAAAGCCGTGCCAGCTGATGATTGGTCATCGAATAGCATGTTAGCCTGAACCTATATTATGAAGTATAATGCCGCTTCATCTAATTAGGTACTGTCAGCGTGGTGCGTTATTCAACATTAGCCTGAACCTATATTGTGAAGTATATCGCCGCTTCATCTAATTAGGTACTGTCAGCGTGGTGCGTTATTCAACATTAGCAGGAACCTATATTATGAAGCATATCGCCGCTTCATCTAATTAGGTGCTGTCAGCGTGGTGCGTTATTCAACATTAGCAGGAACCTATATTATGAAGTATATCGCCGCTTCATCTAATTAGGTACTGTCAGCGTGGTGCGTTATTCAACATTAGCCTGAACCTATATTGTGAAGTATATCGCCGCTTCATCTAATTAGGTACTGTTAGCGTGGTGCGTTATTCAACATTAGCAGGAACCTATATTATGAAATACAATGCCGCTTCATCTAATTAGGTGCTGTCAGCGTGGTGCGTTATTCAACATTAGCAGGAACCTATATTATGAAATACAATGCCGCTTCATCTAATTAGGTGCTGTCAGCGTGGTGCGTTATTCAACATTAGCCTGAACCTATATTATGAAGCATATCGCCGCTTCATCTAATTAGGTGCTGTCAGCGTGGTGCGTTATCCAACATTAGCCGGAACCTATATTATGAAGTATAATGCCGCTTCATCTAATTAGGTACTGTTAGTGTGGTGCGTTATTCAACATTAGCAGGAACCTATATTATGAAGTATAATGCCGCTTCATCTAATTAGGTGCTGTCAGCGTGGTGCGTTATTCAACATTAGCAGGAACCTATATTGTGAAGTATATCGCCGCTTCATCTAATTAGGTGCTGTCAGCGTGGTGCGTTATTCAACATTAGCAGGAGCCTGTATTATTAAGTATATCGCCGCTTCATCTAATTAGGTGCTGTCAGCGTGGTGCGTTATTCAACATTAACAGGAACCTATATTATGAAATACAATGCCGCTTCATCTAATTAGGCACTGTCAGCGTGGTGCGTTATTCAACATTAGCAGGAACCTGTATTATGAAGCATATCACCGCTTCATCTAATTAGGTGCTGTCAGCGTGGTGCGTTATTCAACATTAGCAGGAACCTATATTATGAAGCATATCACCGCTTCATCTAATTAGGTGCTGTCAGCGTGGTGCGTTATTCAACATTAGCAGGAACCTATATTATGAAGCATATCGCCGCTTCATCTAATTAGGTACTGTCAGCGTGGTGCGTTATTCAACATTAGCAGGAACCTATATTATGAAGTATATCGCCGCTTCATCTAATTAGGTACTGTCAGCGTGGTGCGTTATTCAACATTAGCCTGAACCTATATTATGAAGCATATCGCCGCTTCATCTAATTAGGTACTGTTAGCGTGGTGCGTTATTCAACATTAACATGAACCTATATTGTGAAGTATAATGCCGCTTCATCTAATTAGGTACTGTTAGCGTGGTGCGTTATTCAACATTAACATGAACCTATATTGTGAAGTATAATGCCGCTTCATCTAATTAGGTGCTGTCAGCGTGGTGCGTTATTCAACATTAGCAGGAACCTATATTATGAAGTATATCGCCGCTTCATCTAATTAGGTGCTGTCAGCGTGGTGCGTTATTCAACATTAGCAGGAACCTATATTATGAAGCATATCGCCGCTTCATCTAATTAGGTGCTGTCAGCGTGGTGCGTTATTCAACATTAGCAGGAACCTATATTATGAAGCATATCGCCGCTTCATCTAATTAGGTACTGTTAGCGTGGTGCGTTATTCAACATTAGCCTGAACCTATATTGTGAAGTATATCGCCGCTTCATCTAATTAGGTACTGTCAGCGTGGTGCGTTATCCAACATTAGCAGGAACCTATATTATGAAGCATATCGCCGCTTCATCTAATTAGGTGCTGTCAGCGTGGTGCGTTATTCAACATTAGCAGGAACCTATATTGTGAAGTATATCGCCGCTTCATCTAATTAGGTACTGTTAGCGTGGTGCGTTATTCAACATTAACATGAACCTATATTGTGAAGTATATCGCCGCTTCATCTAATTAGGTACTGTCAGCGTGGTGCGTTATTCAACATTAGCAGGAACCTATATTATGAAGTATATCGCCGCTTCATCTAATTAGGTGCTGTCAGCGTGGTGCGTTATTCAACATTAGCAGGAGCCTGTATTATGAAGTATATCGCCGCTTCATCTAATTAGGTGCTGTCAGCGTGGTGCGTTATTCAACATTAGCCTGAACCTATATTATGAAGTATATCGCCGCTTCATCTAATTAGGTGCTGTCAGCGTGGTGCGTTATTCAACATTAGCAGGAGCCTGTATTATGAAGTATATCGCCGCTTCATCTAATTAGGTACTGTCAGCGTGGTGCGTTATTCAACATTAGCAGGAACCTATATTGTGAAGTATAATGCAGCTTCATCTAATTAGGTACTGTTAGCGTGGTGCGTTATTCAACATTAGCAGGAACCTGTATTATGAAGCATATCGCCGCTTCATCTAATTAGGTGCTGTCAGCGTGGTGCGTTATTCAACATTAGCAGGCACCTATATTATGAAGTATAATGCCGCTTCATCTTATTAGGTGCTGTCAGCGTGGTGCGTTATCCAACATTAGCAGGAACCTATATTATGAAGTATATCGCCGCTTCATCTAATTAGGTGCTGTCAGCGTGGTGCGTTATTCAACATTAGCCTGAACCTATATTATGAAGTATAATGCCGCTTCATCTAATTAGGTGCTGTCAGCGTGGTGCGTTATTCAACATTAGCAGGAGCCTGTATTGTGAAGTATAATGCCGCTTCATCTAATTAGGTGCTGTCAGCGTGGTGCGTTATTCAACATTAGCAGGAACCTATATTATGAAGTATAATGCCGCTTCATCTAATTAGGTGCTGTCAGCGTGGTGCGTTATTCAACATTAGCAGGAACCTATATTATGAAGTATATCGCCGCTTCATCTAATTAGGTACTGTTAGCGTGGTGCGTTATTCAACATTAGCCTGAACCTATATTATGAAGTATAATGCCGCTTCATCTTACTACGGTTAAAGTGGTTGGCAGACCAGCACCCGCATTGCTCTGTATCGAGGCATTAAACCCGCGGCACCTGCTATTTTTTTCCTAGATTGGTACTTGTGCCGGCCGGTTTGGGGGTGCCAAAACATAGTTTGGCCTTACGACTTGAGCGTTTGGGGGAGGCCATGGCCTCGGTGCCCCCCCCCCCCCTGGATCCGCCAGTGTGCAACCTAGCTATGCTACTGACTTCTTTTGCATGTTATTATCGCTAAAATCATCTAGCTTCTGACATTGTAATTTATACATATTTGAAACCGGTAAGTATCGCACTTATTTGAAAAGTAAAATATATATATAATCTTGTCGAACATACTTGCCCAAATAAAATCATTGTTGAATGTGAGTATACCCAAGATGAAGCTCAGCGTGATTTTCGCATGGACAATATATACTATCATGTTTTTGATGCATGCATAGCTCTTCGTGGAAATAATTCAGCTTCACTACCGAAAACCACCTCCACATGATGACCCTGGGCCTGTCACGTGGGCCGCCATGACCTTGACCTCTGGCCAAGCAGCTACCGTGGCCGGAGGGAGAGAGAGCATGACTTCACTATCCAGCTATGCTGCAGTGTGGTGCAGTCGTGCAGGGGCCGTCACTATGCATTGTTCCGCTGCCACCACGAACAATGCACGGGGTGCACGTCGGCGGGGTATTCCAGTCCGTGAAATGCAGAGCAGGATGCCTGAGGAACTGTGCTCTAAAATGACCTTCCCTGGGTCCCATCCCACGTACATACACGTGTGATTCCAGACTGACGTGAGGAGACGTAGGCGTCTTCCGCATTGCAGATATGCAATGCGTTGAAACCACAAAGGCAGCCCCAGGACTGTGGGCTGTTAGGTGGAGTATGTATATGCTCAAGCATGTATGGCGAAACAGCAAGCATAAATCAATGCCCAGCCTCGATGTCAGAGTTTCCGAATGCAATGGTTTACTCGGAGAAGAACGCCTCAAGTGACCAGCAGTAAGTCACGTGACCGATCAGTTCAGCAGAGCAAGTCACGTGGGAGAAATTCGAGGAGCCCACAGGTTTGAAAAGTCGACTGAATTCAGAGTAAATCCCGGCATTTGTTATTGGGTGGTCGGAAGGACCGAACGAGGTCCCATGGTGCCAACCTGCGAACTGCAACAGGGAGTGGCAGCCCTGCATAACAGTTTGTCTTTATTTAGTATAATTCGTGTAATGGTTGGATTCCTGAAATCAGAGCTCCTCTCTGAAAAAAAGATATTGAAAGAATTAAGTAGCGGGAATATCTGCAAGTTGAAGCACGGTCAACTCATCCCGACGTTTTCTGACGAAGTTGGTGGTACACTGTTAATAAAGTTCAGCACACTTTGGTGGAAATCTAGGTACATTTTCAGCTCCATGTTGGTGCTAAATTTACGCCCCATTAGCGTTTTTCTTAGTGTCTGGGTGCTGTATTCAGCAACTTAGTAGCATAGCGATGCTTGTACGTTCCACGCGGTACTTAGTACTAGTATGTGAAAATAATAAGTGTGCTACCAGAATAGCATGACCTGTTGGGGGAGTTCTCGCTGTAGTAGTTGTCAAGCAGCTAAGTGCTTCAATCAGAACATTTTAAGTGAAAAGACTCTTTCCCAAGCCTCACCTAGCAGCCGGGGTGCTTTTTTTTCTTTTTTTGTACAGTGTATCCATTATGTGATGCACGGTACTACAGTCGGTCTGGCCGTCAGTCCTCGGCCCAGGTGCCGAGGACTGACGTCACCTGGGCCCAATCTTACCAAGAATGCCGTACTTCGTCCAATCGTCCGCAATGCGTCGGCCAGCCCAGAATGCTGCGCCGCACAGCACTGATGCTGCGCCGCACAGCACTGATGCTGCACCGCATAGCACTGCGGCACTGGCGGCGGAAGCAGGGAGCAGCAGGGGCAGACTGCGGCTGCCCCATCCTTAAATACCTCAGGGATTATCCTTATGGCTGTTGCATGACAATAATCGGATCAAAAAGACGATTTGCCCCTCTTCCCGCTATTTGTCCCCACCTCCCGGGGCCCAATCTTACCCAGAACGCCGCAATTGGTCCAATGGACAAATGTCGTGTTTTGACTGCCCATTCACCTATGGGCAGTCAAAGTACGGCATTTGGTAACACTGGGATCTTGGCAGGAGCCCAATGCTACCAAATTCCGTGAATAGGCAGTCAAAGTTCGGCATTTGGTAACAGTGTTACCAAATAACGTGAATGGGCAGTCACAGTACGGAACGCCCCAAGTACGCATCTACGGCATGCCGTACTTGCGCCTTCACGGCACTTGGTAAGATTGGGCCCGGGAGTCGGACTGGCCGGTCCCAGTAGGGAGCTGGCGGTATACCCACAGTCGGACTGCCCCTTTCCAGCAGAGGACTGACGGTACCCACAGTCGGACTGCCCCTTTCAAGCATAGGACTGACGGTACCCACAGTCGGACTGCCCCTTTCCAGCAGAGGACTGACGGTACCCACAGTCGGACTGCCCCTTTCCAGCAGAGGACTGACGGTACCCACAGTCGGACTGCCCCTTTCCAGCAGAGGACTGACGGTAGCCACAGTCGGACTGTCCCTTTCCAGCAGAGGACTGACGGACGGTAGTCGGACCTTTCCAGCAGAGGACTGACGGTACCCACAGTCGGACTGCCCCTTTCCAGCAGAGGACTGACGGTACCCACTGTCGGACTGTCCCTTTCCAGCAGAGGACTGACGGTACCCACAGTCGGACTGCCCCTTTCCAGCAGAGGACTGACGGTAGCCACAGTCGGACTGCCCCTTTCCAGCAGAGGACTGACGGTAGCCACAGTCGGACTGCCCCTTTTTAGCAGAGGACTGACTGTACCCACAGTCGGACCTTCCCAGCAGAATACTGACGGTAGCCACAGTGGCGGTATGGGCGGGGCTCATCGCGTCGCTCCTGCAGGACAGCTCCGCCGGCCGGCCGCCGTGGCCACCGCCACCCGTCTGGAGATCTCTGGATAGCCCCGGACAGGATCCGACTCGGCCGGGCGGCAGACGGACGCAGACGGACGCCACTGCTCGGCGCGCGTGCACATCAGCCGGCCATCAAACTCGGAGCGGCGCACCGACGCCCTATCAACATCCGGAACATGTTACAGTGTTGTTCAATGTTCACAGGCCAGGGTCGCCGCCGCTTGTTGCATGTGATTACGCGTAGTCAAATAGTTTGCTTGGAACATGGTCGTGATGCAGAGTCAGATCTTCCGGCAAACGCCTTTGGTTCAGTTGCAAGCATGCAAACACTCAGATGCAAGCGAATGCTGACAAATGGCAATGTTGCTAGAGTAGCATCAGTCATAATCATATCATATCAACAGTAGCATCATATGTGCTTGCAATTCCTGATATTATCATAGACTACCATGTTCAGCGCCAGTTCTTGTTAAAACAAAAAATATATGCCGTCACATATCATTGTTTGGGAGATATCATCAGTGCGGACAGTTTGACGCATGAATGTGGCGCCGACAACCAAGCCATCAAGCGGTACTTTTCAATGCAGTGCAGTCGTTCTACCGTGCGGTCTGGTGTATCCCAGCTGGCCAGCACAGCTGAACACAAACACTGCTGATCGCAGATCTGTCAGGGCCGATCGCATTAATACGGAACAGGGTAGTACCCACTACTATGTCACAAACACTGCTGATCGCAGATCTGTCAGGGCCAGTCGCATTAATACGGAACAGGGTAGTACCCACTACTATGTCACAAACACTGCTGATCGCAGATCTGTCAGGGCCAGTCGCATTAATACGGAACAGGGTAGTACCCACTACTATGTCACAAACACTGCTGATCGCAGATCTGTCAGGGCCAGTCGCATTAATACGGAACAGGGTAGTACCCACTACTATGTCACAAACACTGCTGATCGCAGATCTGTCAGGGCCAGTCGCATTAATACGGAACAGGGTAGTACCCACTACTATGTCACAAACACTGCTGATCGCAGATCTGTCAGGGCCAGTCGCATTAATACGGAACAGGGTAGTACCCACTACTATGTCACAAACACTGCTGATCGCAGATCTGTCAGGGCCAGTCGCATTAATACGGAACAGGGTAGTACCCACTACTATGTCACAAACACTGCTGATCGCAGATCTGTCAGGGCCGGTCGCATTAATACGGAACAGGGTAGTACCCACTACTATGTCACAAACACTGCTGATCGCAGATCTGTCAGGGCCAGTCGCATTAATACGGAACAGGGTAGTACCCACTACTATGTCACAAACACTGCTGATCGCAGATCTGTCAGGGCCAGTCGCATTAATACGGAACAGGGTAGTACCCACTACTATGTCACAAACACTGCTGATCGCAGATCTGTCAGGGCCGGTCGCATTAATACGGAACAGGGTAGTACCCACTACTATGTCACAAACACTGCTGATCGCAGATCTGTCAGGGCCAGTCGCATTAATACGGAACAGGGTAGTACCCACTACTATGTCACAAACACTGCTGATCGCAGATCTGTCAGGGCCGATCGCATTAATACGGAACAGGGTAGTACCCACTACTATGTCACAAACACTGCTGATCGCAGATCTGTCAGGGCCAGTCGCATTAATACGGAACAGGATAGTACCCACTACTATGTCACAAACACTGCTGATCGCAGATCTGTCAGGGCCAGTCGCATTAATACGGAACAGGGTAGTACCCACTACTATGTCACAAACACTGCTGATCGCAGATCTGTCAGGGCCAGTCGCATTAATACGGAACAGGGTAGTACCCACTACTATGTCACAAACACTGCTGATCGCAGATCTGTCAGGGCCGGTCACATTAATACGGAACAGGGTAGTACCCACTACTATGTCACAAACACTGCTGATCGCAGATCTGTCAGGGCCAGTCGCATTAATACGGAACAGGGTAGTACCCACTACTATGTCACAAACACTGCTGATCGCAGATCTGTCAGGGCCAGTCGCATTAATACGGAACAGGGTAGTACCCACTACTATGTCACAAACACTGCTGATCGCAGATCTGTCAGGGCCGATCGCATCAATACGGAACAGGGTAGTACCCACTACTATGTCACAAACACTGCTGATCGCAGATCTGTCAGGGCCGATCGCATCAATACGGAACAGGGTAGTACCCACTACTATGTCACAAACACTGCTGATCGCAGATCTGTCAGGGCCGATCGCATCAATACGGAACAGGGTAGTACCCACTACTATGTCACAAACACTGCTGATCGCAGATCTGTCAGGGCCGATCGCATCAATACGGAACAGGGTAGTACCCACTACTATGTCACAAACACTGCTGATCGCAGATCTGTCAGGGCCAGTCGCATTAATACGGAACAGGGTAGTACCCACTACTATGTCACAAACACTGCTGATCGCAGATCTGTCAGGGCCAGTCGCATTAATACGGAACAGGGTAGTACCCACTACTATGTCACAAACACTGCTGATCGCAGATCTGTCAGGGCCAGTCGCATTAATACGGAACAGGGTAGTACCCACTACTATGTCACAAACACTGCTGATCGCAGATCTGTCAGGGCCAGTCGCATTAATACGGAACAGGGTAGTACCCACTACTATGTCACAAACACTGCTGATCGCAGATCTGTCAGGGCCGGTCACATTAATACGGAACAGGGTAGTACCCACTACTATGTCACAAACACTGCTGATCGCAGATCTGTCAGGGCCAGTCGCATTAATACGGAACAGGGTAGTACCCACTACTATGTCACAAACACTGCTGATCGCAGATCTGTCAGGGCCAGTCGCATCAACACGGAACAGGGTAGTACCCACTACTATGTCACAAACACTGCTGATCGCAGATCTGTCAGGGCCAGTCGCATTAATACGGAACAGGGTAGTACCTACTACTATGTCACAAACACTGCTGATCGCAGATCTGTCAGGGCCAGTCGCATTAATACGGAACAGGGTAGTACCCACTACTATGTCACAAACACTGCTGATCGCAGATCTGTCAGGGCCAGTCGCATTAATACGGAACAGGGTAGTACCCACTACTATGTCACAAACACTGCTGATCGCAGATCTGTCAGGGCCAGTCGCATTAATACGGAACAGGGTAGTACCCACTACTATGTCACAAACACTGCTGATCGCAGATCTGTCAGGGCCAGTCGCATTAATACGGAACAGGGTAGTACCCACTACTATGTCACAAACACTGCTGATCGCAGATCTGTCAGGGCCAGTCGCATTAATACGGAACAGGGTAGTACCCACTACTATGTCACAAACACTGCTGATCGCAGATCTGTCAGGGCCGATCGCATTAATACGGAACAGGGTAGTACCCACTACTATGTCACAAACACTGCTGATCGCAGATCTGTCAGGGCCGATCGCATTAATACGGAACAGGGTAGTACCCACTACTATGTCACAAACACTGCTGATCGCAGATCTGTCAGGGCCAGTCGCATTAATACGGAACAGGGTAGTACCCACTACTATGTCACAAACACTGCTGATCGCAGATCTGTCAGGGCCAGTCGCATTAATACGGAACAGGGTAGTACCCACTACTATGTCACAAACACTGCTGATCGCAGATCTGTCAGGGCCAGTCGCATTAATACGGAACAGGGCAGTACCCACTACTATGTCACAAACACTGCTGATCGCAGATCTGTCAGGGCCGATCGCATTAATACGGAACAGGGTAGTACCCACTACTATGTCACAAACACTGCTGATCGCAGATCTGTCAGGGCCGATCGCATCAATACGGAACAGGGTAGTACCCACTACTATGTCACAAACACTGCTGATCGCAGATCTGTCAGGGCCAGTCGCATTAATACGGAACAGGGTAGTACCCACTACTATGTCACAAACACTGCTGATCGCAGATCTGTCAGGGCCAGTCGCATTAATACGGAACAGGGTAGTACCCACTACTATGTCACAAACACTGCTGATCGCAGATCTGTCAGGGCCAGTCGCATTAATACGGAACAGGGTAGTACCCACTACTATGTCACAAACACTGCTGATCGCAGATCTGTCAGGGCCGATCGCATTAATACGGAACAGGGTAGTACCCACTACTATGTCACAAACACTGCTGATCGCAGATCTGTCAGGGCCAGTCGCATCAATACGGAACAGGGTAGTACCCACTACTATGTCACAAACACTGCTGATCGCAGATCTGTCAGGGCCGATCGCATTAATACGGAACAGGGTAGTACCCACTACTATGTCACAAACACTGCTGATCGCAGATCTGTCAGGGCCAGTCGCATTAATACGGAACAGGGTAGTACCCACTACTATGTCACAAACACTGCTGATCGCAGATCTGTCAGGGCCAGTCGCATTAATACGGAACAGGGTAGTACCCACTACTATGTCACAAACACTGCTGATCGCAGATCTGTCAGGGCCGATCGCATTAATACGGAACAGGGCAGTACCCACTACTATGTCACAAACACTGCTGATCGCAGATCTGTCAGGGCCAGTCGCATTAATACGGAACAGGGTAGTACCCACTACTATGTCACAAACACTGCTGATCGCAGATCTGTCAGGGCCGATCGCATTAATACGGAACAGGGTAGTACCCACTACTATGTCACAAACACTGCTGATCGCAGATCTGTCAGGGCCAGTCGCATTAATACGGAACAGGGTAGTACCCACTACTATGTCACAAACACTGCTGATCGCAGATCTGTCAGGGCCAGTCGCATTAATACGGAACAGGATAGTACCCACTACTATGTCACAAACACTGCTGATCGCAGATCTGTCAGGGCCGATCGCATTAATACGGAACAGGGTAGTACCCACTACTATGTCACAAACACTGCTGATCGCAGATCTGTCAGGGCCGATCGCATTAATACAGAACAGGGTAGTACCCACTACTATGTCACAAACACTGCTGATCGCAGATCTGTCAGGGCCAGTCGCATTAATACGGAACAGGGTAGTACCCACTACTATGTCACAAACACTGCTGATCGCAGATCTGTCAGGGCCAGTCGCATTAATACGGAACAGGGTAGTACCCACTACTATGTCACAAACACTGCTGATCGCAGATCTGTCAGGGCCGGTCGCATTAATACGGAACAGGGTAGTACCCACTACTATGTCACAAACACTGCTGATCGCAGATCTGTCAGGGCCAGTCGCATTAATACGGAACAGGGTAGTACCCACTACTATGTCACAAACACTGCTGATCGCAGATCTGTCAGGGCCGGTCACATTAATACGGAACAGGGTAGTACCCACTACTATGTCACAAACACTGCTGATCGCAGATCTGTCAGGGCCAGTCGCATTAATACGGAACAGGGTAGTACCCACTACTATGTCACAAACACTGCTGATCGCAGATCTGTCAGGGCCAGTCACATTAATACGGAACAGGGTAGTACCCACTACTATGTCACAAACACTGCTGACCGCAGATCTGTCAGGGCCGATCGCATTAATACGGAACAGGGTAGTACCCACTACTATGTCACAAACACTGCTGATCGCAGATCTGTCAGGGCCAGTCGCATCAATACGGAACAGGGTAGTACCCACTACTATGTCACAAACACTGCTGATCGCAGATCTGTCAGGGCCGGTCACATTAATACGGAACAGGGTAGTACCCACTACTATGTCACAAACACTGCTGATCGCAGATCTGTCAAGGCCAGTCGCATTAATACGGAACAGGGTAGTACCCACTACTATGTCACAAACACTGCTGATCGCAGATCTGTCAGGGCCGATCGCATTAATACGGAACAGGATAGTACCCACTACTATGTCACAAACACTGCTGATCGCAGATCTGTCAGGGCCAGTCGCATTAATACGGAACAGGGTAGTACCCACTACTATGTCACAAACACTGCTGATCGCAGATCTGTCAAGGCCAGTCGCATTAATACGGAACAGGGTAGTACCCACTACTATGTCACAAACACTGCTGATCGCAGATCTGTCAGGGCCGGTCGCATTAATACGGAACAGGGTAGTACCCACTACTATGTCACAAACACTGCTGACCGCAGATCTGTCAGGGCCGATCGCATTAATACGGAACAGGGTAGTACCCACTACTATGTCACAAACACTGCTGATCGCAGATCTGTCAGGGCCAGTCGCATTAATACGGAACAGGGTAGTACCCACTACTATGTCACAAACACTGCTGATCGCAGATCTGTCAGGGCCAGTCGCATTAATACGGAACAGGGTAGTACCCACTACTATGTCACAAACACTGCTGATCGCAGATCTGTCAGGGCCAGTCGCATCAATACGGAACAGGGTAGTACCCACTACTATGTCACAAACACTGCTGATCGCAGATCTGTCAAGGCCAGTCGCATTAATACGGAACAGGGTAGTACCCACTACTATGTCACAAACACTGCTGATCGCAGATCTGTCAGGGCCAGTCGCATTAATACGGAACAGGGTAGTACCCACTACTATGTCACAAACACTGCTGATCGCAGATCTGTCAGGGCCAGTCGCATTAATACGGAACAGGGTAGTACCCACTACTATGTCACAAACACTGCTGATCGCAGATCTGTCAGGGCCAGTCGCATTAATACGGAACAGGGTAGTACCCACTACTATGTCACAAACACTGCTGATCGCAGATCTGTCAGGGCCAGTCGCATTAATACGGAACAGGGTAGTACCCACTACTATGTCACAAACACTGCTGATCGCAGATCTGTCAGGGCCAGTCGCATTAATACGGAACAGGGTAGTACCCACTACTATGTCACAAACACTGCTGATCGCAGATCTGTCAGGGCCAGTCGCATCAATACGGAACAGGGTAGTACCCACTACTATGTCTAATATGGCAGCGGCACCACCAACACGTGCGGCGGTATGGCAGTTCCCTCGTAAACAGTAGCAGCTGGTCCTACTTATGTGAGCACCTTTGCGTCGTACACGTTCGAATTTTCCTCGAGTTATTTGGTGATAAATAGTTGCACTTTTTTCATTGGTTTGATGCCATCTTTGTCAGAATATGGGTACATGATATGATAAACTATGTTGCTGCTAAAATATGCTGTTGGGTGGAAAATGTTAAATAGCGTTAGTTTGGTTATGAATAAAAACATGATTTAAGTGTTACAGTTGCGAGTAAAAAGGGAAGAACTTAATAATGTAATTAAAGCGTTATGTCCTTGGTCGTTGCACGTATTTGCAGCATGAGGTAGATATTACAGAGGTGTCTGGACTTCCCTCATATAAAAGTGCATGCCTAACGAAACCACCTGGCCATGATATGTTAACTCAAATCACCTGGCAAACAAAGGACAGACAGTTCGGTGCTGACGACGAGGCCATGGTACCCCGTTTTCGGCGAATTAATCCAGCATAGCTGACAATCGCACAACTGCACGCAAACATTTTTGACATTATAGGGTGAAGGATGTTCGAAGTTCTGCAAACCACTAGGTAACACGTGCAGTATTGCAACTTAAGCTATGCCAATCAGCCACTCAGTGCACTGCGTTTCAGCAGCTTGCCTCTGCTTTGCTGAGTGTGCCTATTTTCACTGGATTTATTTGGTGAATTATACAAATTGCAGCAAAAATGCAGCAATGAATATGTATGATCATGGGCGTCGGCGGCGGGGGGGGGGGGAGGGGGGACGGGGGAGACGCGTCCCCCATTTAAAAAATCAGGGGGGACGTCCCCCCAAGAAAGCAGACTTGCTTGATTTTTTTCTTCTGAATTCGTTCTAAAGGATATTAAACTTAATTTATTCTTGGCTCAAATCACATGTAATTTTTAACCATATATCCTTGAGTCCTTTATTTGCATTTACAGATGTAGGTACTTAATTACTTTGTAGAAAATAAAATTGTGATATGGCAGCTAAAAGTTGGTATACAAGATTGGTTTCTGCTATGATTGAATGTCAAGTTCATCCATTCATTCACCATTCATTCCAAGGCCTTAGATACAATTCAGCCAAGGCAGCGAATAGTGTGACGTCATGTGTACATCCAATGGCGTCGCCGTTGGGTGGGTGGGGGGGGGGAGGAGTACACCGCCCCCCCGTCTGTCGTCAGGCTGGGGGATTACTCCCCCCCCCCAGTTTTGGAGATATAAATCCATACTGTGTTTGGAAATATTGCAGGTTTCAATAGCATAAAAGCATTTGGAAAAAGTATCAGTGCAATGGAAGAATGGAAGGGATTGAGATGATATTTTTACTTTTCTTGAAGGAAGTTGACAAGAATTTAAATGGAATTTCAGTAGCAGAAAAATTGTCATATTATGGCGTTAATGTGCCCTATTTGTTGTTGAGGCACACTTTGTGCTTGCTGTAAGGAAACACCGGCGGATAGTTTTACGACATGAACTTTTTTGTGTGCAAGTTTTCAGTCACTTCGACCGAATAGCTGCAAATAAATATGCTTCTGAAAACCATGGCTACGGTCGGGCCGCTCAAACACAGATTTCCCCCCTAGTTAACGGAAGACCTTGCTCCGGTCGGTAATCAAAGATTCAAACTGGTTCTCACTCCTCAAAATGGCCGGGTCCTGACCTAGGAAATGTATCCATTCAAAAGCTTCGGACTAAATTTATCAAATTCAATATGCTAGCCATTTCGTTCAAGTTCTGCCAAAATGCGTTCGAAGTTTACAAACCGAGGTAGTTTTCAGATAACTACGTCATCCATTACTCCAAGTACATGAGCTATTTCATCCGCATCCGTTTTGGCCAACCGTCCACACAGGACTACCCCGCACAACGAGCCGGCGGCAGTCACCGGTTCCGGGACGAGCCGTCCTCCTGTACAGTTACGGGCACCTCCTGTCGGCCAGCATGCAAAACTGTGAGATGCGCTGAGCTTATGAATAAGATAGAAGAAAACAAACACGCCAGTGACTTTGTATCGTACCACCGACCTTCTAAATATCTATCAAACCCCTGACCCTGACCCCCATGACCACCAAGCTAGTGTCTCCCGAAAGCAAAAAGCTCGTCCAGTGGCAGCCGGAAGGGGCATATAAGTTCTGATATTCACGGCATATTAAAAATAATCAGAATTGCAGTCTATTGTGATCATGGATCGACGCAAAATTTGCCTACGATAGTGCGACCCTATACATTTCCACTAACATGACACATTTCGCGGTTTTTACGGCAAGGTGCGCGGAGTTATTAAGCAATCGGATGACATCCGAACGGACAGACGGACAGGTGGTTGCCACTTCTTATAATTAGTATGAAATAGCCTTCTATGTAACACGAATAATTATAATATGTATTCCAAACAGCGATGAGCGAATCGCCTGGCAGGTCCTATTGAGTATACAGTCGTTTGAACAATATACCATGAATATTTCCGAAAAGTTGTTGTTTTTTATCTATCACCTGTTATAATAGTTAAAAAACGAAATATCATGATCTTTTCCTCGAAAATATGACAAATCCAATGTTATCAAAACGTTATGATCACGTAGTATTATTTTGGCCTCAGGCCTTTATCGAAAGTAAAACAGTAAAAACAGTTAAATTATCACAAGTATGTTCCACGCACAAGCGCTAAGCTCTATAAGTATCACCTGTTATAATTTGTTAACGCTGGTAGTTAGAACTAAAAAGATTCGTTCCTAAGTAAAAGTAATAAGGTAAAAACTGATTTTCCTTCACATTGTCGCGAACCGTACTGATGGTTCATTCGGCACTTCTCTCCCCCCCCCCCCCCCCCCCCCCACTCAAAAATACGTGGCGACGTCCCTGTGTATGATACATTACAATTAAATGAAATCGTGGAAAGAAGCACTCTTCATTTATAGCTTAATTCATATTTGACTCAGCGAAAGTTCCTACTTGACTTTAGTAAAAGAAAACACGATAGCCAACCCAGTCGTTCTCTACTTTTGTCTGTTCGTCACTGAAGGATGGGTGCATTTCACTTTTTCGGGCATCTCGGCCGCGCCGATTTCCCTGATCTATATTCTGACTCGACTCAATCGGCGAGTGAATCGAATCCCAAAGTCAGGAGACAATGGAACAGTTTCGTCACGAGACACGCCGCCCGCGCCGGCCGTGCCGCCACAGCGCCGCCACTCGGCCACGCCGCCGCCAAGTTAGCATCACTATCGCCTATCGCCAGGGACGTGTCAGCTTAGCTCTGAGTCGTCTCGCTTCCAGGGAGCAGTTGCGGCGTCTCAAAGCCACACACTTCCATGGACTATATACTAGTGTCGCCATATAGGCAAGAAACTCGCCTTGGCGGGCCAGCAAGAGCGAACTGGTCACAGTCAGTCCATCAGGTCAAGTCAGGTGTATTGAGGTTTGAGGTTCAGGTGTGAACAAGAGTCATCTTCTTTGTATTTATCCCAGTTGCATACAACAGAGGCTCTGTGGTGTTTAGAATGTGCGCACATGTATGGTATAGTCGTAGTTACTCTGGGTGCCGGTAGATTGACAGCCATGCAGCCCTGGTCTTCAGCACGGCAGCAGTTTGAGCGAGCTGACGTGCCAAGTCACGCCAGCCTGCAGCGCACATCATCACATGGTGTACTATCCACTATCCAGTGCGTAATAAACCCAGCCGAGGCGTCTAGACCGGCAGCTCTGTACAGATACCCGGGGCATGTCACGCGGCCTGGACACGCACTATTGCTGCGGCGTGTATAGGTACCCGGCGCATGTCACGCGGGCTGGACACGCACTATTACTGCGGCGTGTATTACCCGGAGCATGTCACGCGGGCTGGACACGCACTATTACTGCGGCGTGTATAGGTACCCGGAGCATGTCACGCGGGCTGGACACGCACTATTACTGCGGCGTGTATAGATACCCGGAGCATGTCACGCGGGCTGGACACGCACTATTACTGCGGCGTGTACAGCTACCCGGAGCATGTCACGCGGGCTGGACACGCACTATTACTGCGGCGTGTATAGGTACCCGGAGCATGTCACGCGGGCTGGACACGCACTATTACTGCGGCGTGTATAGGTACCCGGAGCATGTCACGCGGGCTGGACACGCACTATTACTGCGGCGTGTATAGATACCCGGGGCATGTCACGCGGCCTGGACACGCACTATTACTGCGGCGTGTACAGCTACCCGGAGCATGTCACGCGGGCTGGACACGCACTATTACTGCGGCGTGTATAGGTACCCGGAGCATGTCACGCGGGCTGGACACGCACTATTACTGCGGCGTGTATAGATACCCGGGGCATGTCACGCGGCCTGGACACGCACTATTACTGCGGCGTGTATAGGTACCCGGAGCATGTCACGCGGGCTGGACACGCACTATTACTGCGGCGTGTACAGCTACCCGGAGCATGTCACGCGGGCTGGACACGCACTATTACTGCGGCGTGTATAGGTACCCGGAGCATGTCACGCGGGCTGGACACGCACTATTACTGCGGCGTGTATAGGTACCCGGAGCATGTCACGCGGGCTGGACACGCACTATTACTGCGGCGTGTATAGATACCCGGAGCATGTCACGCGGGCTGGACACGCACTATTACTGCGGCGTGTATAGATACCCGGGGCATGTCACGCGGCCTGGACACGCACTATTACTGCGGCGTGTATAGGTACCCGGAGCATGTCACGCGGGCTGGACACGCACTATTACTGCGGCGTGTACAGCTGCCCGGAGCATGTCACGCGGGCTGGACACGCACTATTACTGCGGCGTGTATAGGGTGACTCGCGATTCTGCGCTACAACACGTCTGACAGCCGGGAAGCGTTGCCTCTCTGTTGGACCACCAGCTGACACCGGGACGCCAAGAACGTTCAGGTGTTAGTATGCCAGTAACCGCCCTCTGCTCGTGTAGCCGGTAGCCACAGGGACAACAATGGTTTGCACGTGTCGCCCTGACCGCCTGCAGACACGGACCACGGAGTCCTGCAGAGCGGCCATTGTCGGTTACTCGGCCCGGTAACCAACAGCCGGTGGCTGCAGGGCGACCATTGTCGGTTACTCGGCCCGGTAACCAACAGCCGGTGGCTGCAGAGCAGCCATTGTCGGTTACCCGGGACGGTAACCAACAGCCGGTCTCCTGCAGAGCGGCCATTGTCGGTTACCAGGCCCGGTAACCAACAGTCGGTGGCTGTAGAGCGGCCATTGTTGGTTACCAGGCCCGGTAACCAACAGTCGGTGGCTGTAGAGCGGCCATTGTTGGTTACCAGGCCCGGTAACCAACAGTCGGTGGCTGTAGAGCTGCTGACCTGACGCCACAACATGCGAACTGAAAAGACGCCACGGACACTGTCATGCTGACTCGGCTGTCAGGCAAGGCGGCAACTGTTCTGCTCACTCGGTCGGAACACTGACACGGAACCTGCTCCAGTCCCCGACTGGGGTCTCGTCTCCCCCCCCCCCCCCTCCCGCCGGCGGGGTGGCAATACCCAACTGATCAGAGGCAGGAGCGTGACCATGCCATGCCGGCCCGGGTCAGCGGTGATGGTCAGCGGTCAGCGGTGGTGGTCAGCGGTGGTAGTCAGCGCTGGTGGTCAGCGGTGGTGGTCAGCGGTGGTGGGCGGCGGTGGTGGTCAGTAGTGGTCAGCGGTGGTGGTCAGCGGTGGTCAGCGGTCAGCGGTCAGCGGCGGTGGTCAGCGGCGGTCAGCGGTGGTGGTCAGCGGTGGTGGTCGGACGGTGGTGGTCAGCGGTGGTGGTCAGCGGTGGTCAGCGGCGGTGGTCAGCGGTGGTGGTCAGCGGTGGTAGTCAGCGGTGGTGGTCAGCGGTCAGCGGTCAGCGGCGGTGGTCAGCGGTGGTGGTCAGCGGTGGTAGTCAGCGGTGGTAGTCAGCGGCGGCGGTCAGCGGTCAGCAGCAGCGGTCAGCGGTGGTGGCCAGCGGCGGTGGTGACCGCAGCGGTCAGCGGTCAGCGGTCAGCGGCAGCGGTCAGCGGTCAGCGGCGGTGGTGACCGCAGCGGCGGCTGGCGCGTCTGGTGCAGTATGTATGAGTGTTGCCGAACTGTGCCGTGATCCAGAACGATACGTAGGTGATGATACCTATAGTATTCAGATCCGGGATTCCATGGATCATAACTCTTGGACTGTGTAGATACCTCGAGACCTCACAGACAGGGCAATCTAGATGTTTGGAAAGGTATTCAAATGTACTTCTTGACCCATGACCACGTTGTGCAAAGAAACGATCATATTCCAATGGAAAACCTCCAAGTACGATTTAATTCGAAAGCTTTAGTTGAAACATGTTCTGCCCTTTTATGTGAGGTTAATTGACAAGTATTAAAGCTCACCAATGCTGAATCATTAAACTATTCTTATCCATAGAGATTCTCGATACTGAAGTTAACTACCTACCAAATTCAGTCTGTACTTTGATCTGCAGACTGGCCTCGTCACCGACTCACAGCTATGGCGTCATCGCGCAGATTTAGTGAGCCGTGTCTGGGATATTCTTTAGGCATGCCTCGCAGCATTGCTGTGTCGCAAGGAGTATGCCCGAGAATTCCAGTGCCTATAAAGTTATTCTAATCCAGCAGTCAGTGAATGGTGGCTTGCTCAACATGCGTATTAGCAGACAAGATATTCGTCCGCTGAAAATAATTCATATTCAACGCGTTTACCATTGGCCATTCTTGCGGCGTTCGAAATTCTCACGTCTCTCTACTGAGTACAGCACCAGACGGTGCCAGAAGCGTCCCACACCCTTCTCAGCGCTTCACTCCCTCCGGTTCCGGTCAGCCTCTCATCACGACCTGGCGCTGTCCGCCGCCACCGCCACCGCCGCGTCACGTTTGTCTCACACTGGGTCGGCAGACGTGCAGCCGAGCCAGTTCTGCCGCTGCTGCGCCACCGTTGCTGTGGTGACGGACGGCTGCGCCACCACCGCAGCCGCGCGCGCATTGACCGAGAATACGGCGACAGATCCCGGATTTATTGCGAGGTAGTTTTGTCCGAGCTGATTTGACTGGATAACCGCCCGCTGCACTTCTCGTCAGGTGGGAGACTTAGCTGCGGCCAGCGGTGTGTTCGAATATCCCAGGCGAAGTACGGATGATGAAATATGGTTAGAATACCTCGCAGAAATATCAGCTGTGATAACCATGTCAGTCGCGATAAACTCGACATTTACACATGTTCGGTGCTGATTATCCGCTGTCTTCGGCTGTGACCGTTTAGTTTGTCTGTGCTCATCTTCTGGCAGTAGTTTGGTTTTGACCTTGTCACACATCGCCTCAGACAATGCAGAACTATGTCTTCCATCATGCAAACATAATTACCTAACGGTTCCAACTTTCAAAACAGCATCAACGCATTGCGTAATGTGCTGTTTGGAGATATTTCGGTTGAAGTTAGCCAGCAATGACAAAGTTTATTGTTATTAGTGGTTTTGTTGACTGTCAGATTCCTTCTTGTCGGCTGTGACTTCGCATCTGTGAACGAGATGGCATCTTTCGCCAACCTGAGCTGACCCTGGAGCGCCGAACGGCGAACAGCGTCGGAACGCGCCTGGTAACTCATAACCCGTGTGTTTTTGTGGCCAGGTACCACCATCAAAAGGTGTTCCTCTCGACTTTTTGTCCGTCATAAAATATTTCGGCCTCTTTCATTTATTTGTGACGCGTCCCGGAATTATCGGAACTGCGGGACGCGGTAAAGGTGTTTCGGTGCCGTTCAGCGTACAACTTTGACCCTTAGCCGCGTCGCTCCCCGACAGGTAAGATAATACTCCATCCCTGTGGATTTGTTGCTCTTTAGAAAACGAATTGCTTCGTAAATAAGGTCTGGAGCGGGGAGGGGGGGGGGGGGGGTGGTGCGTAGCGTGGCGTAGCGTCCGCTGACCCTGGCATTGGCTGTCCCGTGCGGCTCAGCCGGACGGCACAGCCGGCTCCAGGACGTGACCGGTGCGGCGGTGCCCCGCCCGTGGAGCCACACAGCCATCAGCCGACCCCGCTGTCAGCCACACAGCCAGCAGCCGACCCCGCTGCCAGCCGGTCTCGGCCCGTAACCAGCGGCCCCGTGCTGACCAGCCCGCCGCCCGTGGAGCCAGGTCAGAAGCTGACCCTGCTGACCGCTGATCGGGACCGGCTGCATCAGCCTACAACAGCCGATCGGTGACCGCAGCAGCGACCAGCCCTGTACTGACCAGTGCAGTGATCAGCCTGCCTCAGCCTAGCCACACGGTCACACGGTCCACATCTGATACGGCTCCCCAAGGAACATGCATAGCAAACACTATGCACAGGAGGATGCAAAACTGTTTATTTATCGAGTGTTGCTCAGACAGGGAGCGAACACTTGCTAACACTGGAATCTGTTCGCTTTCGTGACCTTGTTTCCATACACTGGCGGATCCAGGGGGGGGGGGGCCCTGGATCCGCAGGAGCAAAAGCCCCAGCCCATCCCAAGCTCGACAGGGGCTGCAATATAAATTAGCCCCCCTCAAAATTCGCTGAAACTGGCGATGAAAAATGAGTACTGCCTGCGAAAAAATAACTAATTGCGAACGAAATATGTACTTTTTGCCTCATTCGTGTTTCCCCTATTTGGTAGCATTTAGGTAGCAGTGGGGATAGGGAAAGTGGCGCATCTGACGCTATTTTGGAGTGATTCACAACCAACGTAAGTTATAATTTTACACGCTGCGCGCGTTGCAGCCTTTTGTCTCCTGCTGCCTGCTGGATGGCAGAGGAGCGCGTGAGTGAATTTCCATGTATAGGTACCTATGTTGTATGGAATCACTGGCGGATTCAAAGGGGGCGGCAAGGGCCAAAGCCCCCCCCCTACATTCCAAGCTCGACAGGGGCAGGAATAAAATTAGCCTCATCCACAAAATCCGCTGAAACTGGAGATGAAAATGGGCACTGCCTGCGAAAAAAAACTTATTGCGAAAGAAATATATATTGTTTGCCTCATTCGTGTTTCCTATTCTTGGTAGCATTTTGGTAGCAGTAGGGATAGGGAAATTGGCGCGGCTGACACTATTTTGGAGTGATTCACAACCAATGTAAGTCATAATTTTACACGCAGCACGCGTCGCAGCCTTTGGTCTCCTGCTGCCTGCTGGATGGCAGAGGAGTGCGTGAGTGAATTTCCTTACATAGGTACCTATGTTGCGTGGAATACGTCTACTAGTATCAACCCGCGACTTACTGGGGGGGGGGGGGGGTAATTTTTGCCTCCCTCCCGTTATTTTGCAATAGCTCCTACACCAACATCAGTATCGTCACCAATCCTTGAGTACCTTCTTTTACATCAATTCTACACATGTTGGCCAAAGGACAAAGATGAGGTTATGATAGGTTAACCGGGAATGACGTCAGAGTGACGTCATGTTCTTCGGTTTTTGTTGAAAATAATGTTTTTGTTGAAAATAATTATTTGCGGAAAACGCTGTGAAAGGTACAATCTTTAAGATAAATGCAATCGTCTAAAATAAAATAACTGACCAAAGACTGAGCTATCAAACTGCACTCTCATAGTTTTTTTTAATTCAAAATTTTGAGAAATCCAAATACATTTTTGTATTGTTTTTATAATACTTTCACACAAAATCAGAGTTATCCAATAACCGGCATATATGTGATTGAAACGTGTTCGGTAAATGTGTGTACCAAATTTCAAGTCGATATCTTCAAAAATGACTGACTTATGACTTTTAAATGACAAAAACGACCACCTCTCAAAGCATTACTATGCACAAAAAATGCATTTCCGCTTATGCTTTTTTCTTCTATTTATATGGAGCGAACAATTTTCTAATGCCATTTGTCGCATTCTAGACGAAAAACAAACCTATAAACATGTGTTACAACGCATAAGGACCGTAATCTGCAGTTTGACCTCGTGATCTCGGATGACCTTGACCTGACCCAGGGTCATAAACAGCTTAAGATGGTACTTATAAGTGTCCGACACACGAATCATACCGATTTATCGACTGCTTATGCGTTTAATATCGCAATTTTGCGCGACATTTCCATCCATCGAAACCTTTTGACACGGTCAAACATTTTGTACTTGACCTGACCTGTGACGTCATCAGTGGCCCCGAGGTCAACAACATTATATTTCCCTCGATAAATTTATCAGGGTTATCGTATTCCGTTTGTATTTTTAAAATCAGTCCAGTAGTTCCGGAGATCCCAGGGGGGGGGGGGGAGGGAATAGCCCCCCCCCCCCAGTAAGTCGCGTTATGGAATATACCCTAGTAACTCGCGGGTTAAGTAGGGTAATTAGGTTCAGTTAAAAATCCCAATGTTCTTCTTTTCATAGCTGGGGAATTCTACGACAAATTGACAAAAACAAAGTCCAAAATGACACCGTCATGTCACCGATTATGGCCAAAATTGGTATATGGGGTAACCTGGGGCGCTAAAGTGAGCTGTGAAAGTTGTATTGCAATGCAAACAGTGGTTCAGGAGATAATGCCTCGGGCATTTTAATAAGGTCACGGTGCAGATCAATCTTTGTCAGCCCATATGTTGGGGAATTTATGAAGCAATATAGATGTATTATATGTCATTATAATGGCAATGAGCTGTTTTATAACATGGTGATATTGATTTTTTCATTTTCGAAATTTTCACAATTTAGTACGTTTTCGAAATTGTAAAACTTTTTGGATACCTTTTCTCAAACGTGTTTCTAATTTTTCGATATGCTTTTCTTACGTGTAGGGACGTGTAAATTAAGTGCAAAAATAACATTGAGGGATATTTGTCTCCAAATATCTCAAATTTTGTCATTTTACATGCTATTTTATAAAATAAAAATACATTATTCGCTAATAACTTTTGACTGAATAAAACTGAAATGGAACGGTAAACGTCATTTTGCTGTTCTCATCAAGACGAGTTGAATGCTCTGCAGCATGACCTTTTTCTGAAATTTGATGACCTTGACCTTAAATTTCAAAGTTAGTACTGTTTTATTTGAATCTTTTTTGGATACCCAAGCCTAGTATATTTCCTATTTTGACTCTATTCTTGTTAAGGGTAAAGAAGTGTCGTTCAAACAGAAATAATAAAATTGATGATGATGTGTCTTCAAATATGCTATTTTTTTTAATTCTATGTTCTTTTTGTGACAGATGTTATTCCTCAATAACTTTTGACTGCATAAAGATAAAAAGGTAAAATGGACAGCATTTTGTTATTTTCGGCAAGACGCGTTGAATGATATGCAGTATGACCTCTTTCTAACATTTGGTGACCTTTACCGAAGGTTAATGTCAAGGTTGGTTAGGTTTCCAATTGAGGCCTATGTGGCGGTGTTATATATCTTAAACATTGTGTTGTTGCGAGGAATTCGATTGTGTTTAAATAACGCCTGATCGTCAATGATAACCTTTAAATTCAGTTGAATTTGAATGACGAATAGTAACTTCATAACTTCCTTCTCGGTGTAAAGAAAGCCCGAACATGTCTCAGTTTGCTTTATAATCATCAACGATCGCACAATTATTTTGATACCAATTAATTCCTATCTTCAAGACAAGTTCAAAGCTATATAACATCGCCATGTGGTTCAAATTTGGAAAGGTGACCTTGCGCCGTGACCTTGACCTTAGGTCAAGGTTATTAAATGTCAGAAAGAAGTCATGCTGCACAGCATTTAACACGTCTTGATGATAACAACAAAATGACGTTTACCGTGCCCTTCTAGCTTTATTCAGTCAAAAGGTATAAGCGAATAACTAATTTGTATAGAAAATAGCATGTAAAATAAAAAAAGAAGATATTTGAAGACAAATATCCATACATTTTATTTTTGCACTTAATTGACACGTCCTTACATGTAAGAATAGCATAGCGAGAACAAAACATAACCCAAGTCCGCAAAGGGAAAAATGGGGGTACATTTTACGTCATATGGAGGCCCCTGGGGCCCGGAAGGCCCCCAGTGAAACTAGCCCCCCCCCCCCCCCCGATATTGGGAGGCTGCATCCACCAGTGTTTGAATATCACGGAGTGATAGTCGTTCAACTCCACTGAAACATCCGTCTGGCCTTGTTGTCGTATTTGTATATGCGGCACATGAGTACAGATTTCAGATCGAACACTTCGAAGATCGCCCGACGAATTTCAGGACGCAAAGGTTACCAATCCAATCCAATCTAACGCATCCTATGCAATCTCACCAATGCATCTTTGTAAACCTGTGTACATTTGGCTGACGCCCAACGACTCAAAAGCGCCACCCAGCCGGCCGAGAGTACTGCACATCTCCAAATCGACAGCCACCCTGGCCACAACAAAGACTTATTCAGAGCCGCGACCCCAGCACCAGCCACTAACCGCCGACCGTCTCAGCTTCCCTGTGGCCGTGGTGAACTCCAGACGCCCTTCCCCGGCCGGTCAGGGGGCGCCCTCCCACCTCCAGCCCGGAACAGTCCTGACCTCCCACCTCCAGTCCGGAACAGTCCGGACCTCCCACCTCCAGCCCGGAACAGTCCGGACCTCCCACCTCCATTCCAGAACAGTCCGGACCTCCCACCTCCATTCCGGAACAGTCCTTACCTCTCATCTCCAGCACGTCCCGGCCCCATCCCGGCCCATCCCGGCCCGTCCCGGCCCGTCCCGGCCCGTCCCGGCTCGTCCCGGCCCGTCACGGCCCGTCCCGGCCCCGTCCCGGCCCCGTCCCGGCCCCGTCCCGGCCCCGTCCCGGCCCCGTCCCGGCCCCGTCCCGGCCCCGTCCCGGCCCCGTCCCGGCCCCGTCCCGGCCCCGTCCCGGCCCCGTCCCGGCACCGTCCCGGCCCCGTCCCGGCCCCGTCCCGGCCCCGTCCCGGCCCCGTCCCGGCTCTTCCCGGCCCCGTCCCGGCCCGTCCCGGCCCGTCCCGGTCCGTCCCGGTCCGTCCCAGTCCGTCTCGGTCCGTCTCGGTCCGTCCCGGTCCGTCCCGGTCCGTCCCGGTCCGTCCCGGTCCGTCCCGGTCCGTCCCGGTCCGTCCCGGTCCGTCCCGGTCCGTCCCGGTCCGTCCCGGTCCGTCCCGGTCCGTCCCGGTCCGTCCCGGTCCGTCCCGGTCCGTCCCGGTCCGTCCCGGTCCGTCCCGGTCCGTCCCGGTCCGTCCCGGTCCGTCCCGGTCCGTCCCGGTCCGTCCCGGTCCGTCCCGGTCCGTCCCGGTCCGTCCCGGTCCGTCCCGGTCCGTCCCGGTCTGTCCCGGTCCGTCCCGGTCCGTCCCGGTCCCGTCTCGGCCCGTCCCGGTCCCGTCTCGGCCCGTCCCGATCGGCAGACACTGATCCTAATGGAAGCGGGCCGGTGTCGTCTGGCGGCAAATAGATGGGCCAAAGGACGGCACGTGGGAGAGGGTGGCCTGTGACGGACAGAGGGTGGCCTGTGACGGACAGAGGGTGGCCTGTGACGGACATAGGGTGGCCTGTGACGGGCAGAGGGTGGCCTGTGACGGAAAGAAGGTGGCCTGTGACGGGCAGAGGGTGGTCTGTGATGGACAGAAGGTGGCCTGTGACGGACAGAAGGTGGCCTGTAACGGGCAGAGGGTGGCCTGTGACGGACAGAGGGTGGCCTGTGACGGACAGAGGGTGGCCTGTGACGGACAGAGGGTGGCCTGTGACGAGCAGAGGGCACGTGATGGAGGGTGACATATGATGGAAGAACATTTACTGTGAACTCAGTAAAACAAAACAAATCAATAAATATCAACATGCGGAAGCCCAAGCAACAAAGCACTCTTATCGATTTGTATTGAGTTGTATGAAGTCAAGTATCTCGTAAGTATATAAATAATGAAACATATGTGCATTCTTAACAATACAGCGAATGTAATTGGGTTACCTATTATATGGTTTTAGCTGAACTGCCGTTGCAACTGTACTTTGACATACATTGCGCTTGCCATTCTTGTTTCGGGAAGAAGAAGAAAAAACCTCAATAACGGCGCGAGTATCACACAGTGGCTGATTAGTTGCAAACCGTAAGGAGCGTGATAAAACGCCGATTTTCCGCTGCAGGGTTTGCTTCAGGAGCATGGGGGCTCGCATGACCTGATGTATTCATCATCCTCCAGATCGTCGGCCTGATTATATTGATCACACGGGGTCGGCGAACGGCGGCGTCCGTCCGGCAGAGGCCGCCTCCCACCGCCCCGATCCGATTACCAACAACACGGCAGCCAACTAGCCTCCACCGATCGGACACAGCAGCCGCGGTCAGCAGTGCATTGCCCTGGTGACCGGGCAAGGCAACCGTTGTGGTCTCCGATAAAACCAACCGAATGACGAGTTGCCTCGTGACTGAAATCTAGGACGAGACAGACTCTGGCAACATCGTGGGAACTGGAACTGAGAGCCTGGCGATGCGCTGCTGGGATGATTTACGGGGTTACCTGTTTCAGCCAGCGGTGAAGCCAGAGCTGAGGGCGCCACAACGGGAACTAATGATGACATGATTGAACTGTAGACAGATATGGCTTGACAAACCATCGCCCAGGCACCGGTAACGTGCCGTCTGTGTTGCTCAACGTCGGCCCCCGGGACTATCCCTGATCTATGTCGGCCCCCGGGACCGTCCCTGACCTATGACGGCCCCGGGACTATCCCTGATCTATGTCGGCCCCCGGGACCGTCCCTGATCTATGACGGCCCCGGGACCGTCCCTGATCTATGACGGCCCCGGGACTATCCCTGATCTATGTCGGCCCCCGGGACCGTCCCTGATCTATGACGGCCCCCGGGACCGTCCCTGATCTATGTCGGCCCCGGGACCGTCCCTGATCTATGTCGGCCCCCGGGACCGTCCCTGATCTATGTCGGCCCCCGGGACCGTCCCTGATCTATGTCGGCCCCCGGGACCGTCCCTGATCTATGTCGGCTGGTAAAGACAATCAGCTCACCCGCCGCCCCCAGTATCAGCTGTCTGGAAAATCACAGCGCTGAATGGGAAAAGCCAATTTCGGCGGGATGGAAACAACCTGGGATGGACAACCTGGGACGCCACTCAAAGACGCCACTCAACCTGGACGCCACTCAAAGACGCCACTCAACCTGGACGCCACTCAAAGGCCAAGCCACTCAACCTGGACGCCACTCAAAGGCCAAGCCAGAGTCCGTATACCTATTGCAAAAGAGAGGCTCATTCTCGACGTCTTTCTTCTTTCTATCCGAGTGATTTGAATGGGGCCTCTGCGTATCGATGACTCAAGATGCAGCCTCAGATCATCTGGCGTTCACCTCCTTCAGCTATTAACTATTCATCGCAATCTCCCACCATCTCCCACCATCTCCCACCATCTCCCACCATCTCCCACCATCTCCCACCATCTCCCACCATCTCCCGCCATCTCCCACCATCTACCATCATCTCCCACCATCTACCATCATATCCCACCATCTCCCACCATCTGCGATCATCTCCCACCATATCTCATCATCCCCCACCATCTACGATCATCTCCCACCATCTCCCACCATCTCCCACCATCTACGATCATATCCCATCATCTCCCAACATCTCCCACCATCTTCCACCATCTCCCACCATCTACGATCATATCTCATCATCTCCCACCATCTCCCATCATCTCCCACCATCTCCCACCATCTCCCACGATCTCCCACCATCTCCCACCATCTCCCACCATCTCCCACCATCTCCCACCATCTACGATCATATCCCATCATCTCCCAACATCTCCCACCATCTCCCACCATCTCCCACCATCTCCCACCATCTCCCACCATCTACGATCATCTCTCATCATCTCCCACCATCTCCCATCATCTCCCACCATCTCCCACCATCTCCCACGATCTCCCACCATCTCCCACCATCTCACACCATCTCACACCATCTCACACCATTTCCCACCATCTACCATCATCTCCCACCATCTACCATCATATCCCACCATCTCCCACCATATGCGATCATCTCCCACCATCTCCCATTATCTCCCACCATCTACGATCATCTCCCCCCATCTCCCACCATCTCCCACCATCTACGATCATATCCCATCATCTCCCAACATCTCCCACCATCTCCCACCATCTACGATCATCTCTCATCATCTCCCACCATCTCCCATCATCTCCCACCATCTCCCACCATCTCCCACCATCTCCCACCATATTCCGTCGTCTCCCGTCATATCCTATCTTCTCCCACCATCTCCCATCATCTCCCACCATCTATCACCATCTCCCACCATCTCCCATCATTTCCCACCATCTACCACCATCTACCACCATATCCCACCATCTCCCACCATATTCCATCGTCTACCGTCATATCCTATCATCTCCCACCATCTCCCGTCATATCCCATCATCTAATGCCATCTCAAGTTCAGTGACAAAAAGATCATTCACAACACGAGTGTTTTATCATTGCATTAAACAGTGCGCTCATTTGTGGTATGCTCGGCTAGGCTTGTGATTGAGCACTTAATAATGAACACAGCTGGGCAAAAAGTTGACCTTGCATCAAACAACCCTGACCCAAATCGTATCTGCCATCTGTCATATTTTCGGGAAGAATTCTGGCATGATATCGCCTTGATCTACGTCTTAACGTCATCCGATTAAAATAGATTAAGTGATGTGCATTACAATGAATACACAATATGCAGAACTCAATGGTTTTCATTAAATTTTCCGTAAGTAGATAATTGATGATCACATGTCAAACCCCATCAAGAATTCTATCCATTTTCGTTAGTTTCTACCAACAGCCGTGCAGGTTTTCCAAAAGTATCAGTCAGGCTGATACTTTCATACTTTTATATGATACATTTATTTAGATATGTACAAAACAACTACTGGGATTTTACAAGGTGATTCGAAAGACCAACTTCAATGCATTTTCTGTGTGACTGAAATGGCCCCTTTGATTGTTTGATATTTAGCCTCTCTTGTTGGGACTATCGCACAGAAATGAAAATACAAACATGCACTACTGCTGCATTACTATACACCACAATATGCAAACAAAAGTGACGCATTTCAAGCTGCATAGCTCGGCTTCTGACCCCTGATCTAATGCATTTGCACGTCAGGAATTTTCTGAACTGGATCGACGCAAAAATTTGTGAATTTTGCTCACACCAAAAATGGTGGAAAAGGGGTCATATCTATTTCCATTAAAGTAATTGCTGATGTTCATTGATATTGCCATAGATGAATAAATCAATGCAATCTTGTCTATGCTAATCATCAAGGGGATCAATGGACTTTGCCTAAAACCGTGGCCCGTTCCGCCGCCGCCGGCGCGTCTCCATGCGGCTCTGCGCACAGTCGGCTGCCAGATCCGGCTGTCTGGTGTTACGGCACTGTGATGCGGCCGCCACCCCTGACCCCGCCCCATTACCGCTGCACGAGGTTCAATTACCACTCCATTACCGGCGCCATTCGGCCGGTCCGAGGGCCGGATCCGGCCGGCAGGACCGCCGCTCTCCAGACGGCATGGCGATCGAGAGAGGCCGCGTGCTATTATTACCCGGCGGCGGCGTGACGCCGTGACGGTCAGCAGAGAGTGGAGGGGTGTGACTGTGTGTGGTCCGGTGGTATTAAACGGGGGGGGGGATGGTGAACAGGTCCGCACATGGTAACCGACAACTACAGCGGTGGTAACTACTGACTACCGATAGTGTTGCATGTTTTTGTTGACAGACAGTGATTGAAATAGTCTAGTGTCAGCGGTTAAGGTACAGAAAACGTTTGCACGTCATACGCTTCTTTTTTACCCTCCTTGCAATGATAGAAAAGGGAACTCCGAAGTGCTTAAATACGCCCAAATGTTGCCGATGGTAAATTTACCTCTGCGCATCTCCCGCTCCAAAATTCAACTTATCGAAATGGGACTTAGGTTTATCAGTGCTTGTGCGAGGAACATGTAAACATTTTAATATGCAAATTGAATGACCTTTCCTCGAATATTAAAATGAACAAAATAATGTATAATTTCTCATTTATAATTTAATAAACTAATTTCGAACTTTGTTCATTTTAATATTCGAGGGAAGGTCATTAAATTTGCATAATTGGCGCTTTCTCGACGGATTATTACGCTGAAAGATTCTGAAAAGTTTCTTAAAAGCTTTAACAAGTTTTGGTATAGAAGTCTTAGTTCGACGAACCATTCCTTAACTACACAACTTTTACATGCGATCTTTTGCTTGAAATGTCCCTCATAATTGTGTAATATGTTGGTAAGAATATAATGTGTTTACAAAATTTCGGTTTGGTAGTAATTAACAAGATAAGTATTGATAGGTCAGTTGTGATGCCAGGTCTCCATCGACTGAAACTTGTCAAAACTTCAGAACGATTCAGAACATTCTGTGGCGTGTGACGCAATTGGACGCAATGGACTCGCCCAATCCGGTCCAATCTGGCGGCCGGCCTGAGCAGCTTGGCTTTATCTATGTGCGTGTGGCACGCGGGTCGGAAGCGGCGGCGAATCGATGCTGGCACATCACTGCGCATGCGCAGACAGACCTGTGATCCACGACGCTGCCAGATTTAGTAACTAGTATGGCGGTATGCTAAACTGAACGAATGGACTCTAGACACATATGTTCTTTAAAAACGGCCAATTTTGTATCATAAACTTGTTATGAGCTCAATACATGTTTCCATAACTATTGAATAGTGATAATATCGCCTACATCAGTAATTTATTTCTTGGAATGTATAATATACTAAAATTGATATACCAAAACTTCTCAGAAACTTCTCAGAAACTTTTCAGAAACTTTTCAACGCAATAATCCTTCGTGAAAACGGCTATTATCGAAATAGAATCACTTCGTCCCATGTTAGGATGTCTACTTTGCGCAGTTGCTTGTGAAAGAGTTTTAATTTTCTTAGTCTTGTTTTAGCATGCTTTCTCATGATCCATTGCGGATTCAACCAACACATTTTCGTGTATTTGAGAAATTTAAGAATGGATTTCCCCGTCCGTCATGAGAACAATGAAACAAAGTAATTGCTGTCATGTTGTTCGTAAAACTAGCGAAACACCTGCCGCAGCGGGCACCAGATCAAGGAAAATCAGGCGTCCCACATGTCAAGATCAGCCAAACATCTTGGACAGGGGGGGGGGGGGGGGGGGGGGGGGGGGGGGGGGGGGGGGGGGGGGGGGGGGGGGGGGGGGGGGGTCAGACACACGAGCGACGCGATCGGCTCGAAATTCATTCACCCAAACTAGTTCGTAATCGTAATACGAACTCCGAAAGTTTTCATTGTCTTCATGATGTCACAAAAGTGCACCCCGCAGCGGCACGCCAGCAACAAAGCTCCTATGGGAACAATAGCGCCACCTCTGTGCACAAAAACAGTCCACTGCAGGGGTTCCCAGGAGAGGTGATACGTCCATTTGTCATCGTCCAGCCCGGTGGGCGCCTTCCCCCTTCCCCTCCCCCTCCACTGCAGACGGTGGTGGTCAGGGGCCGCCCGGACGGCTATTAGCCGTTCAAACCGGGTCAGGGGCGGCCGGGTCACGGCGTGGGGGGAGGGGTTTCTCAGTTCCGGCCAGTTCCCCTCCCCTGCTCCCCTCCCCCCCAGGTCACTAGGGCGGCTAATAAGCGGGCCTGCTGGTCAGCGGCAGCCTAATCAGAGGTCACGTGACGCGCGACGCTCCGTCGCTGCCAGGTCACGTGACCTGTGTCGCTACGTCACTGACAGGTCACGTGACCTGTGTTGCTACGTCGCTGCCAGGTCACGTGACCTGTGTTGCTCCGTCGCTGCCAGGTCACGTGACCAGTGTCGCTACGTCACTGCCAGGTCACGTGACTTGTGTTGCTACGTCTCTGCCAGGTCACGTGACCTGTGTCGCTACGTCACTGACAGGTCACGTGACCTGTGTTGCTACGTCGCTGCCAGGTCACGTGACCTGTGTTGCTCCGTCGCTGTCAGGTCACGTGACCAGTGTCGTTACGTCACTGCCAGGTCACGTGACCTGTGTTGCTCTATCGCCGCCACTCTGTTGACAACTGTGTGTGCATTCAATTTCAAAAATGCTTAAGATGTACGGGAGCACATTCGGTAATTTAAGAATCAATAGAGGAACAAGCGTACAGAGGAATTATTAGTTCCAATAAAATCCTGCTAAAACCAGGTGGACTGCCATTCGCAATATTATCATTAGGCTTGTCATATGAATCTAAGTGTACTTATCGGATTACTATCGCTGCCATTAAAATCTGGCATCCGCTCAGCAGAATATCGAGCCAAGAATAGCCGCCATGTCGCTAGTTATCTTAGTATCGTCTACAATGAAAGTAAGTCTGAGTTATCAGCGTCGCTCGAGTAATGACACTGGTTTGTTATTTTTCCGAAACGGTAAGTCAAAGTGATTTTTGACAAAGTCAAGGATACTGGCCGTTCATAGGGTGTGGGTAATCGATTCGTGCCCCGCCTAAGGTGAGTGGGTGACGATAAGCCCTACATACACACGTGACCTAGTTTCAATATAGGCCACTCCTTCACAACAGTCGTCACCGGGGGTGTTTCCGCTCATTGACAGTCTGATCGGCTTGGACCGTAAAAAGCCGCCCTGCCGCCGGCCGCCGGGCAGATTCCGGTGCGGTTGCAGTGCCGGCTGTCCCGCTCTGCCGGGGAGGCTCAGGATCCGGCTGCCCCGCTCTGCCGGGGAGGTTCAGGTGCCGGCTGTCCCGCCCTGCCGGGGAGGTTTAGGATCCGGCTGTCCCGCTCTGCCGGGGAGGTTCAGGTGCCGGCTGTCCCGCCCTGCCGGGGAGGTTTAGGATCCGTCTGTCCCGCCCTGCCGGGGAGGTTCAGGTGCCGGCTGTCTCGCTCTGCCGGGGAGGTTCAGGATCCGTCTGTCCCGCCCTGCCGGGGAGGTTTAGGATCCGGCTGTTTCACCCTGTCGGGGAGGCTCAGGATCCGGCTGTCCCGCCCTGCCGGGGAGGTTCAGGTGCCGGCTGTCCCGCCCTGCCGGGGAGGTTCAGGTGCCGGCTGTCCCGCCCTGTCGGGGAGGCTCAGGATCCGGCTGTCCCGCTCTGCCGGGGAGGTTCAGGATCCGACTGTCTCACCCTGCCGGGGAGGTTTAGGATCCGTCTGTCCCGCCCTGCCGGGGAGGTTCAGGTGCCGGCTGTCTCACTCTGCTGGGGAGGTTCAGGATCCGGCTGTCCCGCCCTGCCGGGGAGGTTTAGGATCCGGCTGTTTCACCCTGTCGGGGAGGCTCAGGATCCGGCTGTCCCGCCCTGCCGGGGAGGTTCAGGTGCCGGCTGTCTCACTCTGCTGGGGAGGTTCAGGATCCGGCTGTTTCACCCTGCCGGGGAGGTTCAGGTGCCGGCTGTCCCGCCCTGTCGGGGAGGCTCAGGATCCGGCTGTCCCGCCCTGCCGGGGAGGTTCAGGTGCCGGCTGTCTCACTCTGCTGGGGAGGTTCAGGATCCGGCTGTCCCGCCCTGCCGGGGAGGTTCAGGATCCGGCTGTCCCGCCCTGCCGGGGAGGTTTAGGATCCGGCTGTCCCGCCCTGCCGGGGAGGCTCAGGATCCGGCTGTCCCGCTCTGCCGGGGAGGTTCAGGATCCGGCTGTCCCGCCCTGCCGGGGAGGTTCAGGATCCGGCTGTCCCGCCCTGCCGAGGAGGTTCAGGATCCGGCTGTCCCGCCCTGCCGGGGAGGTTCAGGATCCGGCTGTCCCGCCCTGCCGGGGAGGTTTAGGATCCGGCTGTCCCGCCCTGCCGGGGAGGTTCAGGATCCGGCTGTCCCGCCCTGCCGGGGAGGTTCAGGTGCCGGCTATCCCGCCCTGCTGGGGAGGTTCAGGATCCGGCTGTCCCGCCCTGCCGGGGAGGTTCAGGTGCCGGCTGTCCGCTCTGCCGGGGAGGCTCAGGATCCGGCTGTCCCGCCCTGCCGGGGAGGTTCATGATCCGGCTGTCTCACCCTGCCGGGGAGGTTCAGGTGCCGGCTGTCCCGCCCTGTCGGGGAGGCTCAGGATCCGGCTGTCCCGCTCTGCCGGGGAGGTTCAGGATCCGGCTGTCCCGCCCTGCCGGGGAGGTTCAGGATCCGGCTGTCCCGCTCTGCCGGGGAGGTTCAGGATCCGGCTGTCCCGCCCTGCCGGGGAGGTTCAGGATCCGTCTGTCCCGCCCTGCCGGGAAGGTTCAGGATCCGACTGTCCCGCCCTGCCGGGGAGGTTCAGGATCCGTCTGTCCTGCCCTGCCGGGGAGGTTCAGGATCCGTCTGTCCCGCCCTGCCGGGAAGGTTCAGGATCCGGCTGTCCCGCTCTGCCGGGGAGGTTCAGGATCCGTCTGTCCCGCCCTGCCGGGGAGGTTCAGGATCCGGCTGTCCCGCCCTGCCGGGGAGGTTCAGGATCCGGCTGTCTCACCCTGCTGGGGAGGTTCAGGATCCGGCTGTCCCGCCCTGCCGGGGAGGCTCAGGATCCGGCTGTCCCGCTCTGCTGGGGAGGTTCAGGATCCGGCTGTCCCGCCCTGCCGGGGAGGTTTAGGATCCGGCTGTCCCGCCCTGCCGGGGAGGTTCAGGATCCGGCTGTCCCGCCCTGCCGGGGAGGTTTAGGATCCGTCTGTCCCGCCCTGCCGGGGAGGTTCAGGTGCCGGCTGTCTCACTCTGCTGGGGAGGTTCAGGATCCGGTTGTCCCGCCCTGCCGGGGAGGTTTAGGATCCGGCTGTCTCGCCCTGCCGGGGAGGTTCAGGATCCGGCTGTCCCGCCCTGCCGGGAAGGTTCAGGATCCGGCTGTCTCACTCTGCTGGGGAGGTTCAGGATCCGGCTGTCTCACTCTGCCGGGGAGGTTCAGGATCCGGCTGTCCCGCCCTGCTGGGGAGGTTCAGGATCCGGCTGTCCCGCTCTGCCGGGGAGGTTCAGGATCCGCTGTCCCGCCCTGCCGGGGAGGTTCAGGATCCGGCTGTCCCGCCCTGCCGGGGAGGTTCAGGATCCGGCTGTCCCGCTCTGCCGGGGAGGTTCAGGATCCGGCTGTCTCGCCCTGCCGGGGAGGCTCAGGATCCGGCTGTCCCGCCCTGCCGGGGAGGTTCAGGATCCGGCTGTCCCGCCCTGCCGGGGAGGTTCAGGATCCGGCTGTCCCGCCCTGCCGGGGAGGTTCCGGTGCTGGCTGTCCCGCCCTGACGGGGAGGTTGAGGATCCGGCTGTCCCGCCCTGCCGGGGAGGTTCCGTTGCGGTTGCAGTGCCGGCTGTCCGCTCTGCCGGGGAGGTTCCGGAGCGGTAGCAGTGCCGGCGATTCCGGACGCGTAGCTCAGACGCTGCACTGCAGCGGCGCAGGGCGGAGCACGAGCGACACTCAGATCGTAAACATGCCGGCCACGCACCACAGAGCAGGGCCCCCTGCCAGCTTAGCACCTCCACAAGTCCAAAGAAAGCTGAAGGTCAGCTTTAGATGGGCGGCATTGCATTCCACCCATAAATATAAACGGCTTTTGAATGACGGTCATGGCGGTTTGGCTTCGGGTGGACGAGTTCCGCGTGGCATTTGTCGTACATTCTTAGTGCGGCTTATTACGTATGTGCCATAATTTATACAACTGTAACCATGATAAGTGCGATGTTATTGGTCGTGATGATGAATGATCAGAATTTGATCAATGCTCACAACCTTTGCGGTGAAATGTAACCATTTCACCGCACCAAGAAATGTAACTTTGGTTGTCGATCTCTTCAAGCATCCGTTTCTTCATGATCCCGATTTTTTCCGGCGCCAAGCCATACAAATGTACGTCGCATCCACTATGATATTGCCTCCACCCTTTCACTCACCAACAGGGGCGCAGCCAGGGGGGCAAGGGGGGCAATTGCCCCCCCCCCCCTTACGGGTCACAGGGGGCCTCGCCGAGATTGGCCCAGATACCATTTGCATTAGCTAAATGGCTTTCAAAAAGTCACAGAGGAACCCTCAAACCAGGCAAGGGTCACTCTGGTGCATGTCAAGGGCCCTCAGAGACACTGAAGGGCTTTCGAAGCCGGCCCAGGGGGCCTCTTGGGCATGTCCAGGGGCCCATTGAGCCCACTGATGGGCCCAAAAAAACCGTCCAGGGGCCTTTCGAGCATGTCCAGGGGCCCCATTGAGCCCACTTAAGGGCGCAAAAAACATGCCCAGCGATTTTTAGAGCATGCCCTGGGCCCATTGAGCCCATTCAGGGGCCCTCAAAACCAGCCCAGGGGCCTCTAGAGCATGTCCACTTGTCCAGGAGCCAATTGAGCCCACCTACGGCCTAACAAACCTGCCCAGTGGCCTCTCGAGCATGTCCATGGGCCCATTGAGTATGTTCAGGGGTCTCTTGAACCTGCCCAGGGGCCCAATATAGTTTTCCCAGAGGCCCATCGAGTCTGTTCAGGGCCTCTCGAACCTGCCCAGGGGCCATTAGAGCCTGCCCAGAGGCCTCTCGAGCTTGCCCAGGGGCCCATTGAGTCAGCTCAAGGGCCTCTTGAACCTGCCTAGGGGCCATTAGAGTCTGTTCAGGGGCCTCTCGAGCTTTCCCAATGGTCCATTGATCCTGTTCAGGGGCCTCTCGAACCTGCCCAGGGGCTATTAGAGTCTGAGCAGGAGCCTCTCGGCTTGCCAAGGGGCCTCCCACCTTTTGCGGGAAAAATGAACAATTTATCGTAAAAATTGCCTTTGCAGTGCAGTCAAAATCCTCCTATCTAGTGTCAAAAACTGGAAAATTTCGCGCCGCTTCGCGGCATGACATAAGTTTCGCAATTCCTTATAAAAATTTGGAAAATGGGAAAAAGAATTTCATTAAGTATCTGGCAGAGGCTCTCCTTGGCAGGAATTGCTGGCCCCAGTGCCCATTCCCTTCATAAAATATTCACTTTTAAGTTTCAAGCAGGCTACATGTTTAGCTAGTTTGCCGAGTTCCGAAAAAGGCGACGCGAACGCAAAGACGAGGAGATCGGCACCCGGAAGCTGCTCCAGCGGTGCACAATTTGCTGGACCGAAGAGCTAATAGTGGAAACAGGCCAGGACCATCTCATCAAGCCATCTCACCTCACGGTCTAGTTCCAATATTAACATTTCGTTTTCCAGGACGTAAAATTAACATTTTCACGCCGCTTCGCGGCGTCACATCGGTAGTCATCGTCATGACGAAGCCATAGTCATCATCAACGGTTCTTCGTAACGCTGAATTGAATGAATAGCATTTTCAGCTTATTATCCGAGCTACAAGGCACAGCGTCTATATTTCTGGGTTTTATCAGGCAAAACCGTAAAAATTTCGCGCCGCTTCGCGGCGCTAACTAACAAGTACATACCTACCTACTATAACATGAAAATCCACATAACAAATGCTGCGAAGGCTTAAATACACGTATCAAAATGGGGGTACATTTTTCGTCATTTCAGCTGCCCCCACACTCAAAAGCCGACCCCCCACCTGTTGTCAGCTAAGATATGTTTTCTCTCCTTTACGTAACAATACAAATTAGTAATGCGCTCAGTATAATGCCTACTGAGGGTCCTGGTCCAATCCAGCTCATCAAAAGTAGACGAAGAAAAATTGTTAAAAGGGGGCCTCACAAAATAAAGTGGCCGAAATCCGTAGAGTTTTTCATATCCAGGGGTATTTTTGTTGGGTGGGGGGCCTCTCCCAGGGGTTTGCCCCCCTGTCTGAAGGTCTGGCTGCGCCCCTGCTCACCAATGAGAGTAACTTGCTCAAACATGCTACGTTCTTCAAAAGTAGACTGAAAGACAGAATCAGTCAGACTAAGCCTGAGTTTCCGTTCTCACCGAGTTCCACTGAAATCTGACATACCACAGCGGACCGCCCGCGGACAGCGCCACTGGTAAACCCCCGCGGACAGCGCCACTGGTAAATCCCCGTGGACAGCGCCACTGGTAAACCCCCGCGGACAGCGCCACTGGTAAACCCCCGCGGACAGCGCCACTGGTAAACCCCCGTGGACAGCGCCACTGGTAAACCCCCGCGGACAGCGCCACTGGTAAACCCCCGCGGACAGCGCCACTGGAGAGGGGACCGCCCGCGGACAGCGCCACTGGTAAAAACTGAGCAGCGGCGGCGTCCCGGCTCCTCGAGCCCCGCGGCTGTCAGAGGTGATTGACTGCTCACCCCTCCACCCCGCCCCACCCCTAGTGCCATGTGCCCCCCCCCCCCCCCCAGTCCGCCCCTGGTGCTGTGTGAGGGAGGGTGTGGGGGAGAGGCGACGCCGACTTAGCGTCGCTGATCCAGTTTTACGATGTGGTGGCGCTGCGGTTGGCGGATTGATCACGACCTGGGATGGGACGCACCTTCAGTCGTGAGGCGGGCCGGCCACGCCAGGCGAGGGTGCATGACTGAGGACTCTGGACGGACTGAGGGAACCTGACTGAGGACTCTGGACGGACTGAGGGCGCCTGACTGAGGACTCTGGACGGTCTGAGGGCGCCTGACTGAGGACTCTGGACGGACTGAGGGCGCCTGACTGAGGACTCTGACTGGACGGACTGAGGGCGCCTGACTGATGACTCTGGACGGACTGAGGGCGCCTGACTGAGGACTCTGGACGGACTGAGGGCGCCTGACTGAGGACTCTGGACGGACTGAAGGAGCCTGACTGAGGACTCTGGACGGACTGAGGGCACCTGACTGAGGTATCTGACTGGACGGACTGAGGGCGCCTGACTGAGGACTCTGGACGGACTGAGGGCGCCTGACTGAGGACTCTGACTGGACGGACTGAGGGCGCCTGACTGAGGAGTCTGACTGGACGGACTGAGGGCACCTGACTGAGGACTCTGGACGGACTGAGGGCGCCTGACTGAGGTATCTGACTGGACGGACTGAGGGCGCCTGACTGAGGACTCTGGACGGACTGAGGGCGCCTGACTGAGGACTCTGGACGGACTGAGGGCGCCTGACTGAGGTATCTGACTGGACGGACTGAGGGCGCCTGACTGAGGACTCTGGACGGACTGAGGACACCTGACTGAGGAATCTGGACGGACTGAGGGCGCCTGCCTGAGGAATCTGGACGGACTGAGGGCGCCTGACTGAGGACTCTGGACGGACTGAGGGCGCCTGACTGAGGACTCTGGACGGACTGAGGGCACCTGACTGATGAATCTGGACGGACTGAGGGCGCCTGATTGAGGACGCTGACTGGACAGACTGAGGGCGCCTGACTGAGGACTCTGGACGGACTGAGAACGCCTGACTGAGGAATCTGGACGGACTGAGAGCGCCTGACTGAGGACTCAGGACGGACTGAGGGCGCCTGACTAAGGACTCTGACTAGACAGACTGAGGGCGCCTGACTGAGGACTCTGGACGGACTGAGGGCGCCTGACTGAGGACTCTGGACGGACTGAGGGCGCCTGACTGAGGACTCTGGACGGACTGAGGACGCCTGACTGAGGACTCTGGACGGACTGATGGCGCCTGCCTGAGGACTCTGGACGGACTGAGGGCGCCTGACTGAGGACTCTGGACGGACTGGGGGCGCCTGACTGAGGAACCTGGACGGACTGAGGGCGCCTGACTGATGACTCTGGACGGACTGAGGGTTGTGTCTGTCCTTGACACCGTGCACCTGTTACTGTGTGAATGTGTGACTGTGCTTTGTGACTGTTGATGTGAATAGGAGCGTCACTGTGACCTATGCAGTGTGGTATTGCAGATTGAGTAAACCCTGGCGAACGGTGAGATAATAAACGGTGAAATATTAAACAATACCGCGACCTTAGTGAAGAGCAGTTTTGTCGTTTTGGACAATCAGGAAGACAGAATGTCATTGTCAAATTTGTTGAAAACAGGTTTATTTTTAGAAGGTTATCTAAATTTCATATACTTTTGGGTTATTACGGATATAAAATTGGCATTGCTACGAGACATATAATCAAACAATAGGTATTCTAACGTTTGATTATCAAATAGCCTGTAAAAATACTTCCTTCAAACTCAACCAGTTGCATGTCGTGATTTTCCTAAATACGTCGCATATGCGTCAAACAATACCGCAATAGCACATGCCAGCGGGTAACTTTTCGCTATCAATCTAACATTAGTGGCAGGCATCCTGGTAGCGCTCGTCGTCGACTGTTTGATGACGTCATGGTGCTGCCTTTTCTATACTAATCTGGACTTTGTTTAAGGAACTGGCTAATGGCGTCATTATGCACCTTTTTACCGACAAGGCCGACCTAACCACGGTTTGAAGTTGATCTCGGCACGTGAGGTCCGGCCTATAGTTTACCAGTTAACGCCCTTATTGGGTCAGCAACCGAGCGGGCGGCTCATGGACGTTCTTTCCCCATGTGAAAGTACACGTTAGATACTTGTTTAAGTTAAACAGAACACGGCAAATTGCTTACCGACAGTATTGGTTGTAATTCGTCTTTCGCTGTTGTCATGGGTATGCTGTGTTCCAAGGGTACTTTCATTTCTTGAGTCCGCATTTTAAAGCAGCAAATACTTACCTTGGATGGAGGTTTGTTTGGACACGGCACGCGCTCGATCATTCCATTGCACCATGTGTTATCAGTAGAAACTGAAATGACTATGGGCTTCATAGGGAAACAGATTTTTACGTCCGCACGCTGCTCCTAAGCCCGACAACGCAGAATCTCAATATCTTTATTATTTTTGCAGCATGAACCTTTTAGTGTGAACATTTTAAGACACATCCATTTAGTAGTTGCGAATAAAAAAGACTCTGAAAACCAATGGTACGCTCGGCAACACGACGAATTCGTCGATTATGCATGGCATCACTGAATATTCGCTCAGTTTTCTTTCGGCAACACGACGAATCAGCAAATGAGCGAATTCGCCCGACGAATTCGCTCTGTGGAGCGCGAATTTTCAAACCAGTCGTCGGGAGGGCTAATTTCCAGAACGCACGAGACAGCGAATTCGTCATGTTGCCAACGCATCCGCAAGGCTACGGTCTGGTTGGGCCGCCCGCCGCTCAATGTGTATATGTTCCCCCTAGTTGACTGAAGACCTCCCGGGCGCTTCGTGTCCGCTCGGTAATCAAGGTTTTAAGACATTTCATCTGAACGAAAAATCAGGATGGCTGCTGCGGGAAAATTGTGTGTGCAATTGTAATTTTGCGCTGTCGTGCAATCGTATGTACGGAATGCACCAGAGGTCGCTGAAACCGGTCTGTTGTCTGAGTTATATATTATAAGAAAATGCGGTAGAATAGAAAGCACATACACATGCACATACGCATATAACATACACACAAACGACAAACCATGATGGGTCCCTGGAAACATGTATCACATGTATCAGAGGCAGACACGCCGCTCGCTAAAGCCTAAACCCGGCCGTCGATGGCCGAGTAGAAGAGCCCTCTGCCTTCTCCACAAAGTCCGCCGCACCGCTGAGCCGGAGAGTCTCGCCGAGATATTCGTCACCCACTGTGACAGGCCTGCCCACTCGCGGCCCACTAGGCAGGACCGGCTCCTATTCCTACCGCGGGTTAGGACGGAGACTGGAAAGAGGCGCTTCGCCTACCACGCGGCGCTTAAATGAAAGCTCGTTCATGGCGCGGCATGAACGAGCTGCCACGCGAGTTCAACGATATGTCTGTCAGACAATTTAAAAGACAGCTGAAGCGCCGACTCCTGCCAGCAAATGTCTGATTTTATTTCGATTTCGGTGTGAACGTATGTGTATATATGTGCGCATGTTTTACTATGTCATGTCTTATCCCATGTGTATCCATTTTTGACTCAGAACTGTAAAAACCACATTCGTGTGGATTGTTCGTTATTATACAATACAATACAATACAAAAGAGGATGTAGCCGGCCGGGCTCTGCACGGCACTGCTGTTCAGCTGGTGCACCTCTTGGTCGTCGAACTTGTGCCAGTGGCCCGAGTTGACGCAGCTACAGAAGGTCGTGTAGTGTCCGCTCTCCATCGATCCGGAGTGGTTCACCACGCCGTAGAGATGTTACTTGTGGTGACGGTATTGCGCCTCCTGGTTGAGGACGTGAGGCGACATGTCCCGGTTTTCCAGCGGGAATTGCAAGTTTGACTGGTTTTTCCGCCAGAGGCCAGCGTTGCAAAACCTCTGTATATGAATGATGAGCATGGGCGGCAGGCGACAGATGTCAAGCCGCTTGGTGGCCTCAGTGTTGCTCTTGCATTTTGGACGCGTCCAGCCGCTGATGGTGTCCCCAACCATGTAAAGCTCGATGCACTCGTACAGCGAACTGCAGCTCGGTCTGGCAGGCATAGGTACGGAGAGGTGAGAAAACGTCTCGCACTTGGTCGATTGGTGGCCACAGCACGAGCACCGCAACGTCGACTTGTGCTGGCCCCAGAAAAGGTTCAGGATGAACGAACGGTTGCTGCCCTTGAAATCGTCCCACGCAAGCTTAGCAGCGCGCGCGTCCGGCACACCATCGTTCTTCTGCTCCTTGAACGGTTGTTTTCGTCTGAGTTGACCGGTCGAATCTCAGATCATCTGTTCGTAACTGGATCGGAGAGTCAGTCAAAACGATAATGTTGACGATGTTTTCGATCTAGTAACGGTTCAGAAATAGTTTTTACAATGCTAAATTAGTTTGTTCCATGCTTAGTACAATTAGTCAGCTATATTGAACAATCAATTGTGCAATATACTTTTTATTTAGGAATGCGGTGTTGCTGACTGCATGCAGGTTAAATAAAATTTAGCTGAAATTGGAAATGGATTGCGGACACCTTACCTTTTTTACCTACAGGTTAGATTATAATCACGGAAAGTGTTTAGTTTCCAACGTAAAATATTCAGAATTTGAGGTGCTTTTATTGACGAAACGGATGAAACTACTCCCAGACGATTCTCACATCACGCACACCGTAAAATATGAATGCCTGTAGGCTGTAGCGACTGATAATTGGCCGGCAAATGTGCCCATCACCATCTACGGTACCGGTCAGTGACGTGTCGTTACTATCGACAGTACCCAGTATACAGTAGATACAGTACAGATCAGTGACGTGTCACCACTATCTACAGTACGGACCAGTGACATCAGTGACATACCACCACTATCTACCGTTCTGGACAGTAAACCACTGCGGTTCGGCAGCGGCTGAGCGCGCGCCGTCCGGCGGCGGTGACGGCCGACAAAGCTGCCGCTGACAACAGCAGATACAGGCTGACAGGGCCGACCGTAAATCACAGCAGCCCGCCCCGCAGAAACGGCGACCCGCCGCACACAGACTGCAGACGGGAGCTGCTGCACCAACAGACTGCAGACGGGAGCTGCTGCACCAACAGACGGCCGGCCTGCTCAGGGACGCGGCAGCAGCGGCAGGGCTGGCCGTCTGATCAGAGCGCGCCGGCTCCACCCCGACAGTCCTCACTCCTCAAAACTGTCCTCATACCAGGACTGTCCTCACTCCTCAAAACTGTCCTCATACCAGGACTGTCCTCACTCCTCAAAACTGTCCTCATACCAGGACTGTCCTCACTCCTCAAAACTGTCCTCATACCAGGACTGTCCTCATCAGACCTGTCACCACCCCGGCTGTCCTCACTCCTCAAAACTGTCCTCATACCAGGACTGCCCTCATCAGACCTGTCACCACCCCGAGTGTCCTCATCAGACCTGTCACCACCCCGACTGTCCTCATCAGACCTGTCATCACCCCGACTGCCCTCACTCCTCAAAACTGTCCTCATACCAGGACTGTCCTCATCAGACCTGTCACCACCCCGACTGTCCTCACTCCTCAAAACTGTCCTCATACCAGGACTGTCCTCATCAGACCTGGCATCACCCCGACTGTCCTAATCAGACCTGTCACCACCCCAACTGTCCTCATCAGACCTGTCACCACCCCGACTGTCCTCATCAGACCTGTCACCACCCCGACTGTCCTCATCATACCTGTCACCACCCGACTGTCCTCACTCCTCAAAACTGTCCTCATACCAGGACTGTCCTCATCAGACCTGGCATCACCCCGACTGTCCTCATCAGACCTGTCATCACCCCGACTGTCCTCATCAGACCTGTCATCACCCCGACTGTCCTCACTCCTCAAAACTGTCCTCATATCAGGACTGTCCTCATCAGACCTGTCATCACCCCGACTATCCTCATCAGACCTGTCACCACCCGACTGTCCTCACTCCTCAAAACTGTCCTCATACCAGGACTGTCCTCATCAAACCTGGCATCACCCCGACTGTCCTCATCATACCTGTCATCACCCCGACTGTCCTCATCAGACCTGTCATCGACTGTCCTCATACCAGGCCTTCATAATACACTTGTGAATAGACCCACCATCCACTAGTGCTAGACTTCTTCGGTTTATGAACCAACCGAGCCTACCGTGGGTGGTGTGGGTTTGAACATTTACCGTTTTTGCCTCGCCAGACAAAAGCTCCCTGAAGTCATCGATGGCAGGTGTGACGTCGCCGATGACAGGTGTGGCGGAACGTTCTTTTGAAGGACTTCCCACTGCAGCAGCGATCAGGAAAACTGATACGACGCCCGACATCTCTGCATTCCAGGTTTTCCACGCTCGTCTGGTGCGCGCCGGGTTAATTACATTGCCCGTCACCAGGGGAGGCCCCGCAGTGCCGCGCCCGGGAGAGCGCCGACTGGCTGCTGTACAGCACCGTCACCAGGGGAGCCCCGCAGTGCCGTGCCCGGGAGAGCGCCGACTGGCTGCTGTACAGCAGACTCCGGCAGTGTGTTTGGCATTCACGGGCAGACGCGGTGCATCATCTCGTCCATTGCATTAATCACCGCAGCCAGTGTGACACAAGGTGGTCGGCGGGCAGGCTGCAGCTCGGATTGCTTCAGACCGCGGGTGGCCGGTGTGACACGAGGTGGTCGGCGGGCAGGCTGCATGCAGCTCGGATTGCTTCAGACCGCGGGTGTCCAGTGTGACACAAGGTGGTCGGCGGGCAGGCTGCATGCAGCTCGGATTGCTTCAGACCGCGGGTGGCCGGTGTGACACAAGGTGGTCGGCGGGCAGGCTGCAGCTCGGATTGCTTCAGACCGCGGGTGGTCGGTGATAATGGATACATGGCCTCCGATAGGCTGCTGCAGACATGGGACTCACAATGTGTAATGTTCCTTACTAATAGGAGCCGTAAGGTGGGTTATTATTTGGCCAAGAGCTTAGTTGAATCCTGCTAAGCTGAGTGTCGTATGTCACTGATTCAACAATAGTGATTTAAAAACTATTAACTCATGTCTTGGTAATAATGGATGGCCCGGGATCGTATAACAAAAGGAAATGAAACGATCACCATCAATGCCAAGCCATGCTAGCTCATATTCAAATACAGCCACTGAAGCACATGCTTGTCAACGCAGCGGCTCTTTCCGGCTCCGAGTGGAGCGGTCCATCGGCGCCGGAAACAACTGGGGTGTCATCTCCTATGGGCGGCCTGCAGGGGTCGCAGGTGGCCCCCACTTGGGACGACCTACAGGGGTCGCAGGTGCCCCCCCCCCACCCCGCACGGCCTGTAGGGGTCACAGGCGCCCTCACGGCCTGCAGGGGCTGCTGGCGGCTTCCCTCCGAGGAGGACCTGCAGGGACTGCAGGCGGCTCCCCCTGAGGAGGGCCTGCAGGGCGACTCACAGGCGGCGCCCACTGAGATGAGGCCCCCGTGCCGCCCCGTCAGAGTAACTGCTTGTCGCAGCGTGATGTCCGGCACCGGCGAGACAGTCCGACCGGGTGGTCCTCCGGCGGGCACCGCACCGCACCGGCGGCACCCGCCGGCCAATGTATTCGATATTAACGAGGCGTTTGACACGGCGCGATGGCGCTGTCAGCATGACGTATAGTACATCCGCGACGCCCCCTGGTCAGGTCGTTGTTTCTCATCCGATAAACACCTGGGCTAGCGCACCGCGCTCGAAACGCTTCGGTCATCGTCAGCTTTGGTCACCGACGCGAGGGTGGTGAGTCACAAGGAGGTGCGGTAGCTCCCGGACCGTTTGTTATGACCGTGGGCACCAGGGCATCAGTAGTGTGGCGTGTCCATCTGCACTGAAACTGTGCGGCAGCTAATCAGTTTCCCTGAAAGTCACGTGTTTTCCTCGGTATCGTTGTGTGCTGTACCGGTTTTCGCGGCAGGACAGGGTCAGGTTTCCGATCATTAACTGTGTCCGAGGTATGATGCGCGATAATGAATATAGATCGGATTAAAGGACAGCGGTAACGAGCCGAGCTCTGTTGAGAACGGTGATCGATTACGACTAGCGGGCTGTGGTCGCCTGCTCTTACGTCATAGCTTAGCCGGTGCTACTGCAGCGATTATTACTCGCTGCCGAGTACGAGCTCAGTCCCGTGCTACTGCAGCGATTATTACTCGCTGCCGAGTACGAGCTCAGTCCCGTGCTACTGCAGCGATTATTACTCGCTGCCGAGTACGAGCTCAGTCCCGTGCTACTGCAGCGATTGTTACTCGCTGCCGAGTACGAGCTCAGTCCCGTGCTACTGCAGCGATTGTTACTCGCTGCCGAGTACGAGCTCAGTCCCGTGCTACTGCAGCGATTATTACTCGCTGCCGAGTACGAGCTCAGTCCCGTGCTACTGCAGCGATTATTACTCGCTGCCGAGTACAAGCTCAGTCCCGTGCTACTGCAGCGATTATTACTCGCTGCCGAGTACGAGCTCAGTCCCGTGCTACTGCAGCGATTATTACTCGCTGCCGAGTACGAGCTCAGTCCCGTGCTACTGCAGCGATTATTACTCGCTGCCGAGTACGAGCTCAGTCCCGTGCTACTGCAGCGATTGTTACTCGCTGCCGAGTACGAGCTCAGTCCCGTGCTACTGCAGCGATTGTTACTCGCTGCCGAGTACGAGCTCAGTCCCGTGCTACTGCAGCGATTATTACTCGCTGCCGAGTACGAGCTCAGTCCCGTGCTACTGCAGCGATTATTACTCGCTGCCGAGTACAAGCTCAGTCCCGTGCTACTGCAGCGATTATTACTCGCTGCCGAGTACGAGCTCAGTCCCGTGCTACTGCAGCGATTATTACTCGCTGCCGAGTACGAGCTCAGTCCCGTGCTACTGCAGCGATTATTACTCGCTGCCGAGTACGAGCTCAGTCCCGTGCTACTGCAGCGATTGTTACTCGCTGCCGAGTACGAGCTCAGTCCCGTGCTACTGCAGCGATTATTACTCGCTGCCGAGTACGAGCTCAGTCCCGTGCTACTGCAGCGATTATTACTCGCTGCCGAGTACGAGCTCAGTCCCGTGCTACTGCAGCGATTGTTACTCGCTGCCGAGTACGAGCTCAGTCCCGTGCTACTGCAGCGATTATTACTCGCTGCCGAGTACGAGCTCAGTCCCGTGCTACTGCAGCGATTATTACTCGCTGCCGAGTACGAGCTCAGTCCCGTGCTACTGCAGCGATTATTACTCGCTGCCGAGTACAAGCTCAGTCCCGTGCTACTGCAGCGATTATTACTCGCTGCCGAGTACGAGCTCAGTCCCGTGCTACTGCAGCGATTGTTACTCGCTGCCGAGTACGAGCTCAGTCCCGTGCTACTGCAGCGATTATTACTCGCTGCCGAGTACGAGCTCAGTCCCGTGCTACTGCAGCGATTGTTACTCGCTGCCGAGTACGAGCTCAGTCCCGTGCTACTGCAGCGATTGTTACTCGCTGCCGAGTACGAGCTCAGTCCCGTGCTACTGCAGCGATTATTACTCGCTGCCGAGTACGAGCTCAGTCCCGTGCTACTGCAGCGATTGTTACTCGCTGCCGAGTACGAGCTCAGTCCCGTGCTACTGCAGCGATTGTTACTCGCTGCCGAGTACGAGCTCAGTCCCGTGCTACTGCAGCGATTGTTACTCGCTGCCGAGTACGAGCTCAGTCCCGTGCTACTGCAGCGATTATTACTCGCTGCCGAGTACGAGCTCAGTGTCGTGCTACTGCAGCGATTGTTACTCGCTGCCGAGTACGAGCTCAGTCCCGTGCTACTGCAGCGATTATTACTCGCTGCCGAGTACAAGCTCAGTCCCGTGCTACTGCAGCGATTGTTACTCGCTGCCGAGTACAAGCTCAGTCCCGTGCTACTGCAGCGATTATTACTCGCTGCCGAGTACGAGCTCAGTCCCGTGCTACTGCAGCGATTGTTACTCGCTGCCGAGTACGAGCTCAGTCCCGTGCTACTGCAGCGATTATTACTCGCTGCCGAGTACGAGCTCAGTCCCGTGCTACTGCAGCGATTATTACTCGCTGCCGAGTACGAGCTCAGTGTCGTGCTACTGCAGCGATTATTACTCGCTGCCGAGTACGAGCTCAGTCCCGTGCTACTGCAGCGATTGTTACTCGCTGCCGAGTACGAGCTCAGTCCCGTGCTACTGCAGCGATTATTACTCGCTGCCGAGTACGAGCTCAGTCCCGTGCTACTGCAGCGATTGTTACTCGCTGCCGAGTACGAGCTCAGTCCCGTGCTACTGCAGCGATTATTACTCGCTGCCGAGTACGAGCTCAGTCCCGTGCTACTGCAGCGATTATTACTCGCTGCCGAGTACGAGCTCAGTGTCGTGCTACTGCAGCGATTATTACTCGCTGCCGAGTACGAGCTCAGTCCCGTGCTACTGCAGCGATTATTACTCGCTGCCGAGTACGAGCTCAGTCCCGTGCTACTGCAGCGATTATTACTCGCTGCCGAGTACGAGCTCAGTGTCGTGCTACTGCAGCGATTATTACTCGCTGCCGAGTACGAGCTCAGTCCCGTGCTACTGCAGCGATTATTACTCGCTGCCGAGTACGAGCTCAGTCCCGTGCTACTGCAGCGATTGTTACTCGCTGCCGAGTACGAGCTCAGTGTCGTGCTACTGCAGCGATTGTTACTCGCTGCCGAGTACGGAGCTCAGTCCCGTGCTACTGCAGCGATTATTACTCGCTGCCGAGTACGAGCTCAGTCCCGTGCTACTGCAGCGATTATTACTCGCTGCCGAGTACGAGCTCAGTCCCGTGCTACTGCAGCGATTATTACTCGCTGCCGAGTACGAGCTCAGTGTCGTGCTACTGCAGCGATTATTACTCGCTGCCGAGTACGAGCTCAGTCCCGTGCTACTGCAGCGATTGTTACTCGCTGCCGAGTACAAGCTCAGTCCCGTGCTACTGCAGCGATTATTACTCGCTGCCGAGTACGAGCTCAGTCCCGTGCTACTGCAGCGATTATTACTCGCTGCCGAGTACGAGCTCAGTCCCGTGCTACTGCAGCGATTATTACTCGCTGCCGAGTACGAGCTCAGTGTCGAGCTACTGCAGCGATTGTTACTCGCTGCCGAGTACGAGCTCAGTCCCGTGCTACTGCAGCGATTATTACTCGCTGCCGAGTACGAGCTCAGTCCCGTGCTACTGCAGCGATTATTACTCGCTGCCGAGTACGAGCTCAGTCCCGTGCTACTGCAGCGATTATTACTCGCTGCCGAGTACAAGCTCAGTCCCGTGCTACTGCAGCGATTATTACTCGCTGCCGAGTACGAGCTCAGTCCTGTGCTACTGCAGCGATTATTACTCGCTGCCGAGTACGAGCTCAGTCCCGTGCTACTGCAGCGATTGTTACTCGCTGCCGAGTACGAGCTCAGTCCCGTGCTACTGCAGCGATTATTACTCGCTGCCGAGTACAAGCTCAGTGTCGTACTACTGCAGCGATTATTACTCGCTGCCGAGTACGAGCTCAGTCCCGTGCTACTGCAGCGATTGTTACTCGCTGCCAAGTACGAGCTCAGTCCCGTGCTACTGCAGCGATTATTACTCGCTGCCGAGTACGAGCTCAGTCCCGTGCTACTGCAGCGATTATTACTCGCTGCCGAGTACGAGCTCAGTCCCGTGCTACTGCAGCGATTATTACTCGCTGCCGAGTACGAGCTCAGTGACGAGCTTAGCGACTGTGCCGCCTCCCAGGCATGTGATAGCACAGCGATATCGACAGACCTAAGAATGGGAGCTAGACAGAACTTGGGCGAAGCCGCATGTAAGACAGAGTTGTGGTCTGCCTTGCCGAATCACCTGGTACAAATGTTTAGCCACAAGTATTGTACAGCCGTCGGTCGCTCGGTCGCCGACGTCGGTCGCTCGGTCGCTCGGTCGCCGACGTCGGTCACCGTCGGTCACCGTCGGTCACCGTCGGTCACCGTCAGTCACCGTCGGTCACCGTCGGTCACCGTCGGTCGCTCGGTCGCCGGCGTCGGTCGCTCGGTCGCCGACGTCGGTCACCCTGTCGTTAGCAGATGACACTGCCGAGTTCGTTAGCCGCACACCATACATTCTGCGGTGGACATGGAGAAGCCACACTAAAAGTGCTGCAGTGCCATCACCGTACCGCACTTTTCTCGTGGCTGCGTTTTTGGCTGCCGCTGCGGCTCGGTGTCGGTTTGTACAGCAGCAGCAGCGGTTTGCTGGTGGACAGCACAGGTAGTTACTGTGCTGGCGCGGGTAGTTACTGTGCTGGCGCGGGTAGTCACTGTGCTGGCGCGGGTAGTTACTGTGCTGGCGCGGGTAGTTACTGTGCTGGCGCGGGTAGTTACTGTGCTGGCGCGGGTAGTTACTGTGCTGGCGCGGGTAGTTACTGTGCTGGCGCGGGTAGTTACTGTGCTGGCGCGGGTAGTTACTGTGCTGGCGCAGGTACTCACTGTGCTGGTGCGGGTAGTCACTGTGCTGGCGCGGGTAGTTACTGTGCTGGCGCGGGTAGTTACTGTGCTGGCGCAGGTAGTTACTGTGCTGGCGCGGGTAGTTACTGTGCTGGCGCGGGTAGTTACTGTGCTGGCGCGAGTAGTTACTGTGCTGGCGCGGGTAGTTACTGTGCTGGCGCAGGTAGTTACTGTGCTGGCGCGGGTAGTTACTGTGCTGGCGCGGGTAGTTACTGTGCTGGCGCGGGTAGTTACTGTGCTGGCGCGGGTAGTTACTGTGCTGGCGCGGGTAGTTACTGTGCTGGCGCGGGTAGTTACTGTGCTGGCGCGGGTAGTTACTGTGCTGGCGCAGGTACTCACTGTGCTGGCGCGGGTAGTCACTGTGCTGGCGCGGGTAGTTACTGTGCTGGCACAGGTAGTTACTGTGCTGGCGCGGGTAGTCACTGTGCTGGCGCGGGTAGTTACTGTGCTGGCGCGGGTAGTTACTGTGCTGGCGCGGGTAGTTACTGTGCTGGCGCGGGTAGTTACTGTGCTGGCGCGGGTAGTTACTGTGCTGGCGCGGGTAGTTACTGTGCTGACGCGGGTAGTTACTGTGCTGACGCAGGTAGTTACTGTGCTGGCGCGGGTAGTCACTGTGCTGGCGCGGGTAGTTACTGTGCTGGCGCGGGTAGTCACTGTGCTGGCGCGGGTAGTTACTGTGCTGGCGCGGGTAGTTACTGTGCTGGCGCGGGTAGTTACTGTGCTGGCGCGGGTAGTTACTGTGCTGGCGCGGGTAGTTACTGTGCTGGCGCGGGTAGTTACTGTGCTGGCGCGGGTAGTTACTGTGCTGGCGCGGGTAGTTACTGTGCTGGCGCGGGTAGTTACTGTGCTGGCGCGGGTAGTTACTGTGCTGGCGCGGGTAGTTACTGTGCTGGCGCGGGTAGTTACTGTGCTGGCGCGGGTAGTTACTGTGCTGGCGCGGGTAGTTACTGTGCTGGCGCGGGTAGTTACTGTGCTGACGCAGGTAGTTACTGTGCTGGCGCGGGTAGTCACTGTGCTGACGCAGGTAGTTACTGTGCTGGCGCGGGTAGTTACTGTGCTGACGCAGGTAGTTACTGTGCTGGCGCGGGTAGTTACTGTGCTGGCGCGGGTAGTTACTGTGCTGGCGCGGGTAGTTACTGTGCTGACGCAGGTAGCTACTGTGCTGGCGCGGGTAGTTACTGTGCTGGCGCAGGTAGTTACTGTGCTGGCGCGGGTAGTCACTGTGCTGGCGCGGGTAGTTACTGTGCTGGCGCGGGTAGTTACTGTGCTGGCGCAGGTAGTTACTGTGCTGGCGCGGGTAGTCACTGTGCTGGCGCAGGCAGTTACTGTGCTGGCGCAGGTAGTTACTGTGCTGACACGGGTAGTTACTGTGCTGGCGCGGATAGTTACTGTGCTGGCGCGGGTAGTTACTGTGCTGGCGCGGGTAGTTACTGTGCTGGCGCGGGTAGTTACTGTGCTGGCGCGGGTAGTTACTGTGCTGGCGCGGGTAGTTACTGTGCTGGCGCAGGTAGTTACTGTGCTGGCGCGGGTAGTTACTGTGCTGGCGCGGGTAGTTACTGTGCTGGCGCGGGTAGTTACTGTGCTGGCGCGGGTAGTTACTGTGCTGGCGCGGGTAGTTACTGTGCTGGCGCGGGTAGTTACTGTGCTGGCGCGGGTAGTTTCTGTGCTGGCGCGGGTAGTTACTGTGCTGGCGCGGGTAGTTACTGTGCTGGCGCGGGTAGTCACTGTGCTGGCGGAGTGGGATTGACGGGTGTTTCCAGTGGGAATCACAGTGTCCGTACTGCTCCATTGTCTGTGGATTTCGTAATTTGTAACATTTTTTTTATCGCTTTCGCTTTGTTTCCTGGGGCTTGCAAAATGCAGTATCCATAGAGTCGTTGCCGGGTTCGAATCTCGAATTTGATTCACTGAGCTCAGGGTACGTGTTGCTATATTAGTTTAGTTTTGCTGAACTGAGTGATTATGTAAGCTATCCATGACGAATGGGATGAGACGGTTAACTATAAACGCGAATTAGTATTTTCCAGATATGTCGATTCTAGACGCCATTTATAAATACACTACAATAGTTGCAAAGTTGCAAACATAACGACAATAAATATTTTACCCAACTGAATACGAACCAGCGGCAAGAAAGAGTGCTGTTGCGTTTCTAAAACTGAATAAGAACTTATGTGAATAATGTATAAGCCATACTGTGAAATCTCTCACAATTGTGCTCAGATATATGCGAAATAATATTACCTTAAAATATGAGCCAGCTGAACAGGTCTGTTTTCTGTCGTGAGCAATAAAGACGCAACTCGTCAGTACATGACATCATAAAGGATCTGGGCTCTCGTTTCAGCTCCGGAAGAAGCATTTCCAGCCGTCATATAGCCGCAATACATGTTCAATCAGCGTCTTGCTGACGTCAGGGCAGATGCCGTCATAGACTCCCTCATGTTGGAGCATTTTTCGGCCTTGTTTGCAGGTACGTTGTTCCGGCTGCAGTGGAATAACAGGGGAGGATGACACGTACGAGTTTAGAGCCAAAAAACCTTAGTTAGCTACATTGTCCAAGTGTAGGGGAAAAGTACATTTTAGGGAAGACCGCAGTAAATTATAATCCTATACTTGAACGGCGTGATCCCCCCCCCCCCCTCCGAGTCTGGCTGGGTCTGGTTTCACTCATACCCCCCCCCCCCCCCTCCGAGTCTGGCTGGGTCTGGTTTCACTCATACCCCCTCCGAGTCCGGCTGAGTCTGGTTTAGCCCATCCCCCCTCCGAGTCCGGCTGTGTCTGGTTTAACGCATACCCCCCCCCCCCTCCGAGTCCGGCTGAGTCTGGTTTAACGCATACCCCCCTCCGAGTCCGGCTGAGTCTGGTTTAACGCATACCCCCCCCCCCCTCCGAGTCCGGCTGAGTCTGGTTTAACGCATACCCCCCCCCCCCCCCTCCGAGTCTGGCTGGGTCTGGTTTCACTCATACCCCCTCCGAGTCCGGCTGAGTCTGGTTTAACGCATACCCCCCCCCCCCTCCGAGTCCGGCTGAGTCTGGTTTCACTCATACCCCCCTCCGAGTCCGGCTGAGTCTGGTTTAACGCATACCCCCCCCCCCCCCCTCCGAGTCCGGCTGAGTCTGGTTTAACGCATACCCCCCCCCCCCTCCGAGTCTGGCTGGGTCTGGTTTCACTCATACCCCCTCCGAGTCCGGCTGAGTCTGGTTTAACGCATACCCCCCCCCCCCCCCCTCCGAGTCCGGCTGAGTCTGGTTTCACTCATACCCCCCTCCGAGTCCGGCTGAGTCTGGTTTAACGCATACCCCCCTCCGAGTCCGGCTGAGTCTGGTTTAACGCATACCCCCCCCCCCCTCCGAGTCTGGCTGGGTCTGGTTTCACTCATACCCCCCCCCCCCCCCTCCGAGTCTGGCTGAGTCTGGTTTAACGCATACCCCCCTCCGAGTCCGGCTGAGTCTGGTTTAACGCATACTCCCCCCCTCCGAGTTTGGCTGAGTCTGGTTTAACTCATAATCGGTACAAAGGCTAGTAACGGTTCTCGTTTCACAGATTCACGATGCAGTCCTAGGCCATTCCGCCACGGATTACTGTTAATGCAGCGATAAACATCATTCAAAATCGCAGAAGGCTTCTTAACATGCGCCCTGGAGGGCCTCTGATAATTACACGCCCTGGACGGGGCGGGGGGGGGGGCGGACTTCGCCCCCTTCCTATGATCTAAAAAAACACGCAACTTAGCGACAAGAGGAAAACGGTGTTAGATAGCTCGAGACAATCTCTATCAAAAGTGTATTAGTTTTTTAAGTCAGGTCAATACTGAGGTCACCAGAGGTTATCAAAGGTCAGATTTCCCAGTTTTAGGACTTCACTTCGAAAACCCCCAAATATCGCGGCAACTATGATAGCTAGTCCGAACCAACGGAACAAGCAATCGAAAGCTCTTGCAAAAATGCAATCGACATGGTGTCCTCAGATTTGAGCTCAGGTCAATAGTTTAGGCCCCAGAGGTCATAAAATGTCAAAAAGGTTATTTTTTGGCAAAACTGTTCTTCGCAAATAACTTTTTACCTAAAAAATAAAGCAATACGTTTGACGTCATCGTGTTTGTCTCGTCAAGGCACTTCGAATCATATTCATGTTGACCAGGTTAGGTCAACTGAGAAATTTGACCTCAGGTCAAGGTCAAGTGGTGACCCAAGTAGGTCATGTTGCATATTGAGAGACGTGTCTTGGCGGGATAAACACATTAGTACCGTTTTCACTTCTTTATCGTCATTATGTCGATAGTTATTGACAAAACAGTGTTGGCGGTCACGAAATTGACCTGACCTTAGGTCACCGATTTCAGAAATCCGAGATCAACAAATTGTAGGTATCTATGACCTTATGAAATCCTGTAAGTTTGAAACTGATCAGATTAAAACTGTGGCTGCGGTACTACCGCAAACGTTTTGGAGGTGGGTCATCACGCGACCTGGCTGGTGACCTGACCTGAAATGACCCGAGGTCAATAATTTTACATAATGTGGGTAGTACATTTCTTAACAGGTATGCAAAAAACCAGCGGTGCTGTGTGGCGCAGTTTTTGCGCTATCCTTGACAAACCTTAGGGGTGGGCGGATTTCGCCCCCCCCCCCCCCTCCAGGGCGCGTGTTACATAACCGGATCTCTAAATCTGATGAAGCGTAATTAACGAACATTTTTTACAACACTCTTCCCGGATCGTTCACGTGTTGAAGTGAGATGACTCATGGTACTGCCTAGCCATACGTGTCTGCATTTCTCTCACGGGGATAACGAGGCTCCAGCGTCTGCATCTCTCTCACGGGGATAACGAGGCTCCAGCGTCTGCATCTCTCTCACGGGGATAACGAGGCTCCAGCGTCTGCATCTCTCTCACGGGGATAACGAGGCTCCAGCGTCTGCATCTCTCTCACGGGGATAACGAGGCTCCAGCGTCTGCATCTCTCTCACGGGGATAACGAGGCTACAGTAGCGGACTGGGTGTATCCTATACTCCTGACCAGGGTATTATGTAGGCATTTAGAATGTGTGACTGTGCTAGGCGACAACAACTGCATGATCCTAAAAAGACCCCCCTGTTAACTTCCAAACCAAGCAACATAGAGCAACGCGGTAAGAACCAACATGTTGCCTGTCATGTTTGGAATCTAACGGTATGAAATTTTTAGGTTTCAAGTCAACGAGTGACCTTCCAGGTCAAGTGAATGACCTCGATCGACCACGTCCAGGACAACGATTTTGCTCTGTCAGAAAACCTAAAAATGAAAAATTGATAAATGTAAATAAAAAGGCATGTTCCTAGACCAGTTTTGCCTCAAAAATACAGAAAAGGTAATTATTTATTCGTATCTGGTCAAAAAAAGGCCAAAAAAGTTATTAAAAAAATGACGTCATGAATTTCTTACACAAACATCACTCAGTCAAAAATAAAGATATTTCTTTGAAATTTGGTTTCAGTATTGTCCATACTCAGTTCTCTTACATGTATTCCGTTTTTTTAACATCTTTGAAAATGTTGATTTTGTGGATTTTTTTTTTCATTTTGGGGGTGAAAAACCCAAAATTGTAAAAATCCGAGATTACCATTGAAAAAAAATGATATTTTGCATCTTTGCTTAATTGAGTTTGTAATTTGCTTCAAAACTCTGTTTTCTACGATTTTTCAAACATTTCTCGTTTTTCCACCAACATGACGTCATCAAAACATCAGTATTTCCCAAATTTGTCAACCAATTTCAATGCAATATTTACTCAATACGTATAATTGTTGTATACTTAGCTACTAAAAATGTCAGCAAGATGCACCGTATGTTTAAAAAGTTATGCAAGAAAAACCTCAGGGGGGCGCTTTAGGACCCCCCAGTAGGGCGAGGGTTAAAAGAAAAGCATCAAGGCCTGCTCGCACATCTGAAAAGCGATAATCAATGCATTTTGCCATGCATGAATGCTCGCACATCTGAAAAGCGATAATCAATGCATTTTGCCATGCATGAATACTCAATACCCAACAAAACCAATATGATATTGGCTCATGATATTGGCTTCATGATACCAATATCATGAAGCCCCCATGATATTGGTATCCCATGACACTTATCGCCGTTGTGCGGCATTCATTTCGAAATGCCGTGGATTGGTTCGGCAATCGGCAGCATTCCGCCTCCGCTGACGTAGGTCTGCATCGTGTTCAGAGAAAGCTAACAACGGGCTCCGCTGAGGATTATCCGGCGCAGACGTTTCCGTTCTGAGTTAGACACGACTGGTTTACAGTTCGATTACAGCCGATTATTGTTCCTACACCGTAATATTGCCCGACCGATCTCTCATGAAATTCCGCCTGTTGCAATCGGGTTTTGTCGGTGATTTTTTACGGAGCTGGAAGTGACGTTTCCGTACTAGCAACTGGTGAGGATAAATGTTCAATCTTCTGTAGCTACTTCGGAGACAATATGTTTGCTTACCATGTCAAGCACTGTGACTGTGTCAGCACTGTGACTGTGTCAGCACTGTGACTGTGTCAGCACTGTGACTGTGTCAGCACTGTGACTGTGTCAGCACTGTGACTGTGTCAGCACTGTGACAGCGTGTCAGCACTGTGACTGTGTCAGCACTGTGACTGTGTCAGCACTGTGACAGCGTGTCATGACTCACCCGATAACTTTCATAATCAGAAATTCGAACAAGGAGACAGTGTGCTAAAGCAGTGGGCTTATATGTACCTAATTACGAGAATAACAACACGATTTCTTCATTCTTTTGACATCAGAACTGTAGTGTTGTTTTATTATTGTGTTTAGTTGCCAAAGTGATTTTTGTTTATGTTTACCTTACAAATATATGCAGCGGTGAATGGACGGGACAATCTTTTTATTTCAGCATCGGCCTCTGTCCCTGGAGAATGCAGGTATGCGATAGATGTCATGCGATAGATGTAAATGTAAATATATGTGTTGTATGAGGTGGCATGGACCGAATTCATCATATGAAAACAAAAGCTACCAAAGTACGCATTTCACAGGACCACGGCTAACAAACTGTACAGCAAACTACATGGAAAAGCCTCGCAAATCATCTCTGCCTGACATCTAGCGGGAAAGTGGCGTAGCTCAAGTTTGTTCGTGTCTCGCCCTCAGTGATACGTGCTTAGTTTCACCTGCGATCGCCAGGCGGCAGCACGAGCGGCAGGTGCTGCCACCTGAAGATCGCAGGTGCTGCAGCACGTCCTGCCGCTCGTCTTGGCAGGACGTGCGGTGTGCACACATTTGTGCAGCAACTCCTCAGTGGTGGATCCAGTAGGATGTTCTTGAAACGGGATCCGGAATCAGTCCAAAATGGCATGGACTGACTAATCACGGACAGCTAGCTATTTTCCACGCTTATCATTTCCATCGTACCATTCTACTCTCTTAGAACTTATCATCCTGCCGGTAGGCAGAACATGCAAATCCTCAGGCCTGTGACGGTGACCTGCAGAACTGTTCAGCCTATACAGTTGTCTTGGCTGTGACGGTGACCTCCAGAACTGGTCAGCCTATACAGTTGTCTTGGCTGACGAAACGGGGAGACTCGCAGTGGGTGTGGAAAGGTCGAGGGTCAGACAGTAATGCTGTGCCTGACCGTACAGCTCAGTTGGGGAAGATCTATACTCACGATGCGACTCGCCCTGACAAGGTAGGTTCGAGACCTTTCAGTGCTATCTGATTGCTCCTGGAGGTCGGAGGAGATGGCCAAAGCCGTGGCTCTACTGGCGATGACAGCAGCCGCGTTCAAGACCGAGGGCCAGGGGGCCGGGTGGACCGTCCTCAGTTGTTGAAGGACGTACAACTTTCGTCGTTTAATACTGCCGATCACCTGGAACTGCTCGATAGAATGTTCGAAGGTGGTGCCAGGGCCGGAGAAACATGTTTTACTCGGCATTGGTGCCAATCTCGGAAATTCGATCAAAACAATTGGAATAAAGTTATGTAAAGAAGTACTCACGTCTCGCGCAGCACATCCGGCGGGATGAGGCAGTAGGCGGTGAGTGGCTCTGAGGGCTGTCCGGCGTACAGCAGCACCTCCTGGCAGCAGCAGGAGGCGCAGCAGGCCGGCTCCTGGTCCGGCCCGCAGCAGGAGGACTCCTCAATCGACTCCGAGTCGGGCTGCTGCACCAGCTCCGAGCGGCTGCCCCAGCGGCGGAGCTTCCGCAACAGCTCAGCCATGCCGCCGGCTCAGGTCAGGTCAGGTCAGGCCAGGTCAGGTCAGGTCAGGTCAGGTCAGGTCAGGTCAGGTCAGGTCAGGTCAGGTCTGGCCAGGTCAGGTCAGGTCTGGTCAGGTCTGGTCAGGTCAGGTCAGATCAGATCAGATCAGGTTAGGTCAGGTCAGGTCAGGTCAGGTCAGGTCAGGTCAGGTCAGGTCAGGTCAGGTCAGGTCAGGTCAGGTCAGATCAGGTCTGGTCAGGTCAGGTCAGATCAGGTCAGGTCAGGTCAGGTCAGGTCAGGTCAGGTCAGGTCAGGTCAGGTCAGGTCAGGTCAGGTCAGGTCAGGTCAGGTCAGGTACCGGACGACGGCCCGTGTCTCCGACGGATTCTCCGAGCTGTCCGACTCTTGATATATCGCGTACGATCAGCTCTCTCCAGGGCGTCCTTGGCAGTTACACTTGACTTGCTGCTTCACTTGACTTCCTCCTGGACTAAATCCTGCTGTAGGTGACCTGCTGCTGCAAGTTAAAGCATCGTGACTTGGTACACGTGCTGATGCGACGTCGGAAATATGATGAAGATCGCTCAAAGATATCACACTAATCTTCCAAAATGTATCACACTGACAGTAGTTTACTACGCGTAGTAGTCACGCTTGGCCATATCACTGCTCGATGAATTATATCGCTCACGATGTCACAGGCTGTCACCTCACGACCAGCACCACACACGTACCCGTCCTGCACCAAACGGCGCAGAACACTGCCCACTGGTCACCGAGCACCGATCACCACCTACTGCTGACGTCCTCCGCCCCGCCTCCGCGGCCGCCACCCGACCGCCCGAGCGATTGTCCTCACACGCACACCGCGGCTCACGTACAGAACCTCCACAGATCGGGGAGCCGCCCTGCCAGCGTGGGCGCGCCGCGGCAACTCTGCCGTGCAGGCGGCGAGTCTCTCTCCGATTGCCATTGTCGCTGTGACGTCAGCAGGGCCGCTGTGACGAGCTGCGGGGTCAGCAGGGCCGCCTCAGGGGCGGAGACCATGTGACCCGCGCCTCTGACGGTCCCAGCAGAGGGAGCGGTGTCGTAACACGCGGAGAGTCACACGCCGGCAGGGAGGAGCGTGTGAGCCGACCTGACCCCCGCCCCGCAGCCCGAGACCTGACCCCACCCCGCCCTGCAGCCCGCGATCCGCCCCGATCTCGCCCTGCAGCCCGCGACCTGACCCCACCCCGCCCCGCAGCCCGCGACCTGACCCGACCCCGCCCTGCAGCCCGCGACCCGCCCCGACCCCCGACCTGCAGCCCGCGACCCACCGCGACCCCCGTCCTGCAGCCCGCGACCCACCCCAACCCCCGTCCTGCAGCCCGCGACCTGACCCGACCCCCGTCCTGCAGCCCGCGACCCGCCCCGACCCCGCCCTGCAGCCCGCGATCCGCCCCGATCTCGCCCTGCAGCTCGCGACCTGACCCGACCCCGCCCTGCAGCCCGCGACCTGACCCCACCCCGCCCTGCAGTCCGCGACCCGCCCCGACCCCGCCCTGCAGCCTGCGACCCGCCCCGACCCCCGCCTCGCAGCCTGCGACCCGCCCCGACCCCCGCCCCGCAGCCCGCGACCTGACCCCACCCCGCCCTGCAGCCCGCGACCTGACCCCACCCCACCCCGCAGCCCGCGACTTGACTCGTTCCCACCCCGCAGCCCACGGCCTGCACTAGAGAGCAGCAGGGAACGAGCGACCGGAACCGTCAGGCTGCAGTCGGCCTGCAGGGAGGATGCCGCTGCCTCATTGGAGCGCAGCAGTCATTGGAGCGCAGCAGCAGACCCAGTGACGGCGCGGCACTGTGTTTTAATTAATGATGTCTTGTGAATCTCATGGCCCGGTAGGTGTCGGGTATACGCAGGATGTGAAACTTCGCCCAGATGCTCGCAGCAGTGTCAGCCAGGCCCCTTATGTTGAGCTGTTAACGACCATCTAGGTAGATATGGCACTACTTTTTATAAGGGAAAGGCACAGGCCGCAGCATACTCGACGAAATGTTTTTAACCCTCGCCCTGGTGGGGGTCATTTTGACCCCCCTGAGGTTTTTCGGGAATAACGGGAAAACGGCGGCGCACTGCGCGCACCACATATGACACAGCTGGTTGGGCATCAATTACCCACATTGTGTGATATATATATAATAAATATTGGACTCAGGTCATCGCAGGTCAGGTCACCAGGTCACGTCAAATGAACTTTACCTCCAAAAATGTTTGTGGTCGTGCCAAAGCCACATGGTGTTTGTCTGAAATATTTGACAATTACAGAATTTCATAAGGTCATAAGAACCTACAATTCTTATATCTCGGAGTTATATATCAGTGACCAAAGGTCAGGTCAATTTCGTGACCTCATTATAAGTCAATGATAAAATTATTAAAAAATGCTTCCTTTTCAGAGAATATGCATTATATCAATCCAATTTGTTTCAGAGTCATTATTTTAGCTCATTCTTGATGACCCAGGTGCAAGTGTTGCTCGGTAACCTCTGCAAGGTCAGCTGGTGTCATCTGAGGTCACCAGGACTTTTTTGCCAATAACTCTTGATAGAGTACAAATAGAGACGTACAAATAATACCACTCTCTTGTCTTGTCTTGTCTAGACGCATCGCCCTATATGCAAAATGATCTACCTGGGTCACCAAATAACCTTGACCTTAGGTCAAATTTTGAAGTTGACCTAACCAGGTCACCATTAATTTGTTTCGAAGCTTCTTGACGAGGCAAACACGATGGCAGGCAGATAGACACGACAAAGAGGCTGGCACGACACAATTATTGCTCTATGTTTAACCGATACAAATTATTAACGAAAGGGTTTTTGGAAGAAAATGTCATCGTGACATTTGGTGACCTCTAGAGCCTAAGCTATTGACCTGAGCCAATTTTTAATGACACCAATGGCGATTAAATTTTGCAAGAGCTTTAATTTATTTGGTTCCGTTTGTTCCTAGATAACATAGTTCCCGAGATATTTGGAGGTTTCTGGAGCAACGTCCAATACTTGGCAAATTCGACCTTCTATGACCTATGGTGACCTCAAAAATTGACCTGAGCCAAAGAAATGTCACGCTACTTCGAATTCCCTTGACGATAGCTTTCGAACGTTTTTCTCTGAGTCCCTTTTAGTTTTCGAGTTAGCATGGGGGGGGGGGGGGTCATTTTGACCCCCAGGCGAAGGTGGCTCACTTTCCATGACTAAAGAATCTAAAACTGGTTATAAAATCACTCTACTACATTTTTAGCTCGTTTGCTGATTTATATCTATTAAGCAAATATGATATTCGAAACATCAAACGGATTGTGTTACGCGTAATACAAAGCAAAGTTTCCAATTCACGTTACCTTTAGCAGTTCGTAAATCTTAATGCATCATGTAATGTCAGCATAGTTGAACACAATCCATTATGTCTTTATGAAAGTTTGCCAGCAGTTGTGTAATTTACATTTGGTCCTTCTCTTTCTTTTATTTTTATGACGAACCGCATCCTGGCCGCTGTAAATCCCCTGATCAGACTGCCCTCCCCGGCCCCTTCCTCCTCCATTAACCGTATCTCGGTGTGCTGTGACCACCCTCCCCGGCCCCTTCCTCCTCCATTGGCCGTATCTCGGTGTGCTGTGACCACCCTCCCCGGCCCCTTCCTCCTCCATTAACCGTATCTCGGTGTGCTGTGTATCAGCACACCGTGTATCTCGGTGTGCTGACCACCCTCCCCGGCCCCTTCCTCCTCCATTGGCCTTCTATCGGTGTGCTGTGACCACCCTCCCCGGCCCCTTCCTCCTCCATTGGCCTTCTCTCGGTGTGCTGTGACCACCCTCCCCGGCCCCTTCCTCCTCCATTGGCCTTCTATCGGTGTGCTGTGACCACCCTCCCCGGCCCCTTCCTCCTCCATTGGCCTTCTCTCGGTGTGCTGTGACCACCCTCCCCGGCCCCTTCCTCCTCCATTGGCCTTCTCTCGGTGTGCTGTGACCGCCCTCCACGGCCCCTTCCTCCTCCATTGACCTTCTCTCGGTGTGCTGTGACCACCCTCCCCGGCCCCTTCCTCCTCCATTAACCGTATCTCGGTGTGCTGTGACCACCCTCCCCGGCCCTTCCTCCTCCATTGGCCTTCTCTCGGTGTGCTGTGACCACCCTCCCCGGCCCCTTCCTCCTCCATTGGCCTTCTCTCGGTGTGCTGTGACCACCCTCCCCGGCCCTTCCACCTCCATTGGCCTTCTCTCGGTGTGCTGTGACCACCCTCCCCGGCCCTTCCTCCTCCATTGGCCTTCTCTCGGTGTGCTGTGACCACCCTCCCCGGCCCTTCCACCTCCATTGGCATTCTCTCGGTGTGCTGTGACCGCCCTCCCCGGCCCTTCCTCCTCCATTAACCGTATATCGGTGTGCTGTGACCACCCTCCCCGGCCCTTCCTCCTCCATTGGCCTTCTCTCGGTGTGCTGTGACCACCCTCCCCGGCCCCTTCCTCCTCCATTGGCCTTCTCTCGGTGTGCTGTGACCACCCTCCCCGGCCCTTCCACCTCCATTGGCCTTCTCTCGGTGTGCTGTGACCACCCTCCCCGGCCCTTCCTCCTCCATTGGCCTTCTCTCGGTGTGCTGTGACCACCCTCCCCGGCCCTTCCACCTCCATTGGCATTCTCTCGGTGTGCTGTGACCGCCCTCCCCGGCCCTTCCTCCTCCATTAACCGTATCTCGGTGTGCTGTGACCGCCCTCCCCGGCCCCTTCCTCCTCCATTAACCGTATCTCGGTGTGCTGTGACCGCCCTCCCCGGCCCCTTCCTCCTCCATTAACCGTATCTCGGTGTGCTGTGACCGCCCTCCCCGGCCCTTCCTCCTCCATTAACCGTATCTCGGTGTGCTGTGACCGCCCTCCCCGGCCCTTCCTCCTCCATTAAACGTATCTCGGTGTGCTGTGACCGCCCTCCCCGGCCCCTTCCTCCTCCATTAACCGTATCTCGGTGTGCTGTGACCACCCTCCCCGGCCCTTCCTCCTCCATTAACCGTATCTCGGTGTGCTGTGACCGCCCTCCCCGGCCCCTTCCTCCTCCATTAACCGTATCTCGGTGTGCTGTGACCACCCTCCCCGGCCCCTTCCTCCTCCATTAACCGTATCTCGGTGTGCTGTGACCACCCTCCCCGGCCCTTCCTCCTCCATTAACCGTATCTCGGTGTGCTGTGACCGCCCTCCCCGGCCCCTTCCTCCTCCATTAACCGTATCTCGGTGTGCTGTGACCGCCCTCCCCGGCCCCTTCCTCCTCCATTAACCGTATCTCGGTGTGCTGTGACCACCCTCCCCGGCCCCTTCCTCCTCCATTAACCGTATCTCGGTGTGCTGTGACCACCCTCCCCGGCCCCTTCCTCCTCCATTGGCCTTCTCTCGGTGTGCTGTGACCGCCCTCCCCGGCCCTTCCTCCTCCATTGGCCTTCTCTCGGTGTGCTGTGACCACCATCCCCGGCCCCTTCCTCCTCCATTAACCGTATCTCGGTGTGCTGTGACCACCCTCCCCGGCCCCTTCCTCCTCCATTAACCGTATCTCGGTGTGCTGTGACCACCCTCCCCGGCCCCTTCCTCCTCCATTGACCTTCTCTCGGTGTGCTGTGACCACCCTCCCCGGCCCCTTCCTCCTCCATTAACCGTATCTCGGTGTGCTGTGACCACCCTCCCCGGCCCCTTCCTCCTCCATTAACCGTATCTCTGTGTGCTGTGACCACCCTCCCCGGCCCCTTCCTCCTCCATTGACCTTCTCTCGGTGTGCTGTGACCACCCTCCCCGGCCCCTTCCTCCTCCATTAACCGTATCTCGGTGTGCTGTGACCGCCCTCCCCGGCCCCTTCCTCCTCCATTGGCCTTCTCTCGGTGTGCTGTGACCACCCTCCCCGGCCCCTTCCTCCTCCATTGGCCTTCTCTCGGTGTGCTGTGACCACCCTCCCCGGCCCCTTCCTCCTCCATTGGCCTTCTCTCGGTGTGCTGTGACCACCCTCCCCGGCCCCTTCCTCCTCCATTGGCCTTCTCTCGGTGTGCTGTGACCACCCTCCCCGGCCCTTCCACCTCCATTGGCCTTCTCTCGGTGTGCTGTGACCGCCCTCCCCGGCCCCTTTCTCCTCCATTGGCCTTCTCTCGGTGTGCTGTGACCACCCTCCCCGGCCCCTTCCTCCTCCATTGGCCTTCTCTCGGTGTGCTGTGACCACCCTCCCCGGCCCCTTCCTCCTCCATTGGCCTTCTCTCGGTGTGCTGTGACCACCCTCCCCGGCCCTTCCTCCTCCATTGGCCTTCTCTCGGTGTGCTGTGACCACCCTCCCCGGCCCTTCCTCCTCCATTGGCCTTCTCTCGGTGTGCTGTGACCACCCTCCCCGGCCCCTTCCTCCTCCATTAACCGTATCTCGGTGTGCTGTGACCACCCTCCCCGGCCCCTTCCTCCTCCATTAACCGTATCTCGGTGTGCTGTGACCACCCTCCCCGGCCCCTTCCTCCTCCATTGGCCTTCTCTCGGTGTGCTGTGACCACCCTCCCCGGCCCCTTCCTCCTCCATTAACCGTATCTCGGTGTGCTGTGACCACCCTCCCCGGCCCCTTCCTCCTCCATTAACCGTATCTCGGTGTGCTGTGACCACCCTCCCCGAACCCTCTCTCCTCCATTGATCTTCTCTCGGTGTGCTGTGACCACCCTCCCCGGCCCCTTCCTCCTCCATTGGCCTTCTCTCGGTGTGCTGTGACCACCCTCCCCGGCCCCTTCCTCCTCCATTAACCGTATCTCGGTGTGCTGTGACCACCCTCCCCGGCCCCTTCCTCCTCCATTGGCCTTCTCTCGGTGTGCTGTGACCACCCTCCCCGGCCCCTTCCTCCTCCATTAACTGTATATCGGTGTGCTGTGACCACCCTCCCCGGCCCCTTCCTCCTCCATTGGCCTTCTCTCGGTGTGCTGTGACCACCCTCCCCGGCCCCTTCCTCCTCCATTAACCGTATCTCGGTGTGCTGTGACCACCCTCCCCGGCCCCTTCCTCCTCCATTGGCCTTCTCTCGGTGTGCTGTGACCACCCTCCCCGGCCCCTTCCTCCTCCATTAACCGTATCTCGGTGTGATGTGACCACCCTCCCCGGCCCCTTCCTCCTCCATTAACCGTATCTCGGTGTGCTGTGACCACCCTCCCCGGCCCCTTCCTCCTCCATTGACCTTCTCTCGGTGTGCTGTGACCACCCTCCCCGGCCCTTCCTCCTCCATTGGCCTTCTCTCGGTGTGCTGTGACCGCCCTCCCCGGCCCCTTCCTCCTCCATTGGCCTTCTCTCGGTGTGCTGTGACCACCCTCCCCGGCCCCTTCCTCCTCCATTAACCGTATCTCGGTGTGCTGTGACCACCCTCCCCGGCCCTTCCTCCTCCATTAACCGTATCTCGGTGTGCTGTGACCACCCTCCCCGGCCCCTTCCTCCTCCATTGGCCTTATCTCGGTGTGCTGTGACCACCCTCCCCGGCCCCTTCCTCCTCCATTAACCGTATCTCGGTGTGCTGTGACCACCCTCCCCGGCCCCTTCCTCCTCCATTAACCGTATCTCGGTGTGCTGTGACCACCCTCCCCGGCCCCTTCCTCCTCCATTAACCGTATCTCGGTGTGCTGTGACCACCCTCCCCGGCCCCTTCCTCCTCCATTAACCGTATCTCGGTGTGCTGTGACCACCCTCCCCGGCCCCTTCCTCCTCCATTAACCGTATCTCGGTGTGCTGTGACCACCCTCCCCGGCCCCTTCCTCCTCCATTAACCGTATATCGGTGTGCTGTGACCACCCTCCCCGGCCCCTTCCTCCTCCATTAACCGTATCTCGGTGTGCTGTGACCGCCCTCCCCGGCCCTTCCTCCTCCATTAACCGTATCTCGGTGTGCTGTGACTGCCCTCCCCGGCCCCTTCCTCCTCCATTGGCCTTCTCTCGGTGTGCTGTGACCGCCCTCCCCGGCCCCTTCCTCCTCCATTAACCGTATCTCGGTGTGCTGTGACCACCCTCCCCGGCCCTTCCTCCTCCATTGGCCTTCTCTCGGTGTGCTGTGACCGCCCTCCCCGGCCCCTTCCTACTCCACTGGCCTTCTCTCGGTGTGCTGGGTTCCTGACACTCGGCCGGAGGTTACGGCGGCTCCACACGCGAGTGAGAGTGAAACTCCCTGCCCCGTCCCCCCCCCCCCCTCCTCCCACCGCTCACCTCACCCCACCCCACCCCACCCCACCCGGCAGAGGTGAGATCACACTGCACTGCGCGGCGCAGTTCTCAGACAGTGAGCAGTTCTCAGACAGTGAACTGATACAGCTGAGAAACCACTGCAGGCGGCCCGCTCTCGAGCACAGGCAGGCATAGAGAGCACAGGCAGAGTGCGAACTAAATCGGCTACACTCGGCTGAATGCTGTTGTGGTACAATGTCGATTAATTTTCGACGATAATAATTCCACTGTTGCTAACAACAGTGTATCACTGTACCTAAACGATCCGATTCCATTTCACCATCGTACGGTGCCAGGAAATATTTCATGCAGCGCATGGCATAGGTTCTAAACCTGAATCTGTAATTAACTGGTCTTGGCTACTAACCCGCGCAGTGGTGGTGGTGGCGCAGTGGTGGTACTAACCCGCTACTAGCTGGTGGTGGTCCTCGGCGCCACCTTCGCCGTGCCGGGGGGGGGGGGGGGGGGGGCGCTCCTATGGAACGTAGACCAAAACCGAAAATACTGTTCGAAAGCTCGTCAAAATACTTTCAAAACTATTTCGGTCATGTTTTGTCTCAGGTCAATATTGAAGTCACCGGAGGTCATCAAAGGTCAGATTTTCCAGTTTCAGGACTTTGCTCTAGAGCCCTTTATGGGTCACATTTTCAGCCCCCATCCCGTTCTAGCCTATTCAGTCAGACCCAAACTAGTTCCAATCCGAATTCATAATTAATGGGGCTCCCATTCCCACCCGTTTCAGCATATTTCACTTTTTCCGGTGCTAAAAAATTACATGGTCTGCCCCAAACTTGTTTCAACCTGTTATATTAAAAAAAATGGCCCCATTCCCACCCATTGCCATCCCGTTCCATGGGTTCCATGGGGATTCCCATTCCATGGAGGGCTCTACTTTGTTCCAGAAACCCCAAATATCTCGGGAAATATGATAGCTTGGAACAAACAGAAAAAGGTAATATAAAACTCTTGAAAGATTAAATCGCTAGGGTGTCCTCAAATTTTAGCTCAGTTCAATAGTTTAGGCTCCAGAGTTCATCAAAGATAAAAAGTTTTTTTTTTGGCAAAACAGCTCTCGCAAATAACCTTTTCCCTAATGAGTATACATCAATAATTTTGACGCCGCCGTGTTTGTCTCGTCAAGGTGCTCTACTTCATTTTCATGGTGACCAGGTTAGATGAACTGAAAAATTTGACCTCAGGTCAACGTCAAGTGATGACCCAAGTAGGTCATGTTGCACATTTAGAGACGTGTCTCGACGAGATAAACACATATCTGCCGGTTTCACTTATCTATCTTCATTCTGTCGATAGTTATTGACACAAAGGTGTTGGTGACCTCGGATGCCCTCGGCTGACCATATAGGGGTCACTGACGGTCATCAAGAATGACCTATGATACCATGATCCAGAAGGAATTGGACTGATATCATGCGTATCCTCGGAATAGGAGGCATTTGAATATTTCCCCATTGACTTATAATGGGGAGGTCACGAAATTGACCCGACCTTGGGCCACCGATATCACAACCTCGAGGCATACGAATTGTATGTATATATGACCTTATGAAATCCTGTAAGTTTGAAATCGATCAACAAAAAACTGTGGCTGTGGTACGACTGTAAACTTCTTTGGAGGTGGGTCACGTGACCTGGCCTGGTGACCTGGCCTGGTGACCTGACCTGAGATGAACTGAGGTCAAAACTTTCACACAATAATGGTGTTTACATAGCAATTAAGTACTAGTGGAGGTTCGGCTACTAATAAAGGGAAGTTAAAGTTTCCCTTCGCCTCATTTGATCACAACTATGGCGCAGGTGCGTCAATTGATTGAATCGTGCGAGTATTCTATTGCATTGCGTCCGAATAGGCGTTTCGATACCGACGACGTTAATTTTCTCGTTTTATTTGTCACTGACGGTAATTGGACATTACATAATGCATAATACATAATACATATATAGCATACATATAGCATAATACTTACTCTGAATTTATCACTTGGCAACGTATGCGCCATTTTTTGGAAGGCTGACAGCTCCAAATCCCGGTTTTAACTGAAGTTAGCTGCAGTAGTTAATGTATGAAATGCACATAAAAGATATACCAAAATAACAGCAACTCTGTATATACTCATATACTGATATACAACATTCAAACACTTACGGGAAACCTAGGCGCCGAGCACGGGTCACAGAAAACTCGCCGAGAAGAGTATCTAAGGCCTTGGCCGAGAAGTGCCGGTCGGCTGGAGAAGTGCTATCAACTGAAGTTGTTGCAGAAGTTGGCCGCCAGGGACCGCTAATGAGCCAGGGTGTTATGACGTCGCAAGCAAATAGTACTGCTAAATATTGATTGATTTATAAACAAATAAATAAATACACATTTAGCGTTAAATATTTAACTGTTACCATTTGCTTGCGACGTCATCACACCCTGGCTCACTAGCGGTCCCTGGCGGCCAACTGCTGCAACAACTCCAGTTAATAGTGCTAGCCGGCCGGTCGTGCATCACAGAGTCGCATCACCGCCTTTTCCTCCCACACACAGCGCAAATCGATATAGAGGATCACAGATATGGCACAGTACGGCCATCTCAAATGGCTGTAGGCTGCCATATATGGCTACTAACAAAGGGAAAGGGCGGTCATAATAATAAAATTAAGGGAACCTCAAAATGACGATTAAGGTGTTTTAAACAATCTTATCGCATAATTACCAACTTTTATGCGCTAAACCCATCCCGAAGACCAATTGGCATCGATTATTGTTTGTATTCTAGTGATTTCCACCAAAAAAAGCACCCTACCAAATAGTAGACAATCCTCCACTAATCCTCCACTAATTTCTAACTGCTATGTAAACACCATTAATGTGGGTAATTGATGGCTTAAGAGCTGCGCCAAAGTTGGCGTCGGTATGTCTCCGCCGTTTTTCCGCTATCCTCGAAAAACCTTAGGGGCGTCTACCCTCCCCCCGCACGGCGCGGGTTAAAGGGAATAGGTCACCTTGAAAGTTGTCTTGAAGTTCAACCATACGGTGCAACTTGAGCTCAAAACTATGAATATGACTTTGGTTTGGACAACTGATGGATATATGTGGAGAAAGAAGTAAGTTTCTCTTTCTATTTCACGAGAAATCGTACGATAGCAGCTGGCGTTACGGCTCCCCCGCTCCGCCTGACGCCAAGTACAGTCTCTGACAAGGAGCCGCAGCGCCGCCCGGGCGGCTGAGCGGATATTAACGAGGCGTCGTGACCAGAGACTACGTGCCAGAGAGTGTACCTGCCTCCGGCGGCGAGCCGGCAGCGGCGAGCGGCGAGCGAAATGTCCTGATCGTGGCCCGGAACATCGGATATGAAACCGGGCCCACTAGTCCTGTGTCGAAATTACTTAACGTAGGGAGGTAATTCTTTCACCACAACCCATTTTTAAATCTGCTCTACAAATCTGCTATCTCAGTCCAAAACTCCATGTTAAATGTGAATTATTCCCTTTAAGAAGTTCAACATGCAAAATCAACAGCTTTAGGCAAAAAGTGTTAGTGCGTGGGTGGGTTGATATGGCTGTAGGTGATTAAGGCATGATTCTGACATTAAAAAGACAGTGGTGACTGGTGGGAGACAATTCATGCAAGCGAAGTTAATGGGTGTTTTCTATATGCTCATAAAGCGTGAAAGTTTGCAGACATTTGATAGCAAACCTTCTGTCTCATATTTCACATCCACTTGCGAACACCTCGGTGGGGCTATTTTGAATTAAAAAATTGAATTAAAAAAATCGAGTATCTCGAGAACGTATCAAGAGAGACAAGAAGGTTATTGCCCCATGCTGGCGCCGAACAATCGCAGCGAACCGGTTGCCACGCGGAGACTGGATATGTCGGTGTGGCTCCGACGGCAGAGTACTCGTAGTGCTGCCAGCTGAGTTGCCAGATCCGACCTTCGCCAGCGCCGACCTCCACTGTAGCGAGCTGATCGGTCTCAGCTGCGCAGAGCTCTTGAACAGAGGCGAGCTCAGGGGTCAGCAGACCTCGACTTCAATCGATCCCCGGTGATTCACATTTAGGACAAATGCGTGAAGCACAGTTTGGGTGGAATACTTACGTAATAAGCCTGTGAGCTGAAGTTGACCCGTGATATCCCTGGCGTGGCCTGTGTCGGCAGTAACGGGCCTCCCTCCCCCGCCGCCGCGCTGGCCGGACCAGTCTCACCGTTACCCGGGGTCAGCGCTCACCCGCTCTCCTGTCCCGCCTCCCCGCTCCGCCCCGCCCCGCCTCCCGCCGCCGCCGCCGCCTCCAGCCCAGCTGCACCGCCACCTCCCGCCCGCCGCCGCCGCCGCCGCCGCACCGCCTTCACTCCCGGCCCGACCATGGTCCGCAGCACACCGACCGCTCCGCTGCTGCCGCTGCTGCTGCTGCTGCTGGCGGCGGTGACAGCTGCTCAGCAGCGGCTGGACGTGCAGACACTGTCTGGTCCGACCGACTGCGCGCGGCGGGCTCGCGCCGGCGATGAACTCTCCATGCACTACACTGGCACGCTGACAGACGGGACCAAGTTCGACTCGAGCCGCGGACGGTCGCCGTTCCAGTTTAAGCTGGGCGCCGGGAAGGTCATCAGAGGCTGGGACCAGGGCCTGGTCGGCATGTGCGTCGGCGAGAAGAGGAAACTCACCATCCCGCCGCACCTCGGGTGAGTAACGTGGACTCAGGTTAGTGACCTGAGTTTGGATCAGTGACGTGATCTCAGGTCAGTGACGTGAACTCAGGTCAGTGACGTGAACTCAGGTTAGTGACCTGAGTTTGGATCAGTGACGTGACCTCAGGTCAGTGCCCTGAACTCAGGTTAGTGACGTAAACTCAGGTGAATGACCTCACTTCTGAGGCGGTACGGTAGCCGTATCCATCATTTGATCATTGTTGACCAGATTCCAGTGTCTGTAGGGGTCAAGTAAAGTGATTAATAGTTCAAGGGTGATCTGATCAGATCGATTGGCCAGTACGGCCAGTGACAGTCCAGTCAAGTGACATTACGGACAGTGACAGTCCACTCAAGTGACAGTGACAGGCACATCAAGTGACGTCATCTGAGCGAAGAAGTACACATTGCATAACCTGACCTGCTGACCTGAGCAGGGTGACCTAACCTGGACGGGGCTGTGTTTTTGCCCCTGGAGAGTGGCTTGCGAAATGTCTACCGGAGATGACCAAAGAGGAATGTCATCGTCATTCGTCTTACTAATTGTGCGTGCGTGTGTGAGTCTGAATTGTGAAACAGTTCTTTAACGCTATGGCTCGCATTTATGAGCAAAACTCAGCTAAAACGTTTGATGTTTGGCATTTACAGTCTACACAGGTTGTGATAATGTTTTTCTGTAAGGTTCACTGTCCCTAAGTTTCGCCCACCGGCCCCGCTTTTATAGCCGTCACCGAGCCCGGACAAAGAACAAAACGGGTCTTCTGAGTTCCACGATTGGCGACAGCGAGCGCCACGAACCGGTCTCCTCTCCATTGTGAGGGAAGTTATACCTGTAGTACTGGAAATCCAGACAATGGACTGTGATAACTTAACCACGAGGAGGATGCCCGTTTTTTTTTTCTTCTCAGCATTACATAACACTGTTTAATAAGAGGTAGAAATATTCGCAGAAGTATGTTTAATTTTCAGACATAATTACGTTATCATAGTTCAAAACATAGGCATCGGAGCCAATACGCCATTCTAGCCTAAGGTGAGATCGGCGATGCATGGAAATAATCGACTTCAGAATGCCTCCGCCCCCCCCCCCAAAAAAAAAAAAATCGGAAGGTGGCGACGCCATTGGCTCAAAATCTATATACTTGAAGAGGAAAGAGGATGCTATATAGAACGGTGCTTGGAGAAAGTGAATGGCAATGTTGAGTAATCAATACAGTTCAGAAATACGAATATAAAAGAGCGTGGTATAGAGCTTCTTCTCGTATTCCGGCAGCCTCAGCACCTCACACATTTGCATACTGACGCACTGATACTTATGTATGTACTAACTGGTCATTCTGGCCTAAGGTGAGCTGGCAATTGGTTGAAGTTATCGGTTAAGTATGAGATTCCGCGACCTTTGCACTTTGATGTGTTTTGGATGTGCTTTCGATGGTCCGCCCCTGTAGCTCAGTTGGGAGAGCGCTGGGTTTCTGACCTCACCCGGTAGTGACAGCCCGGGTTCGAGTCGCTTCGGCGCTCGCTATTTGCCCCTGACTGGGATGGCCTGTGCCCGGTTGCAGCGGTCGCACTCAAGGTCAGGTGACGTCAGAAGGTGGGGCGGACCGTGTCCAAGTATGTCGGGCACGTAAAACCTTTGCTTCTACATTCTGCCGGACGCCAGGAATTGCTTGATCGGGTGGTAGGGTCAGGCCCTGCTTAGCGCTGGGCCTGACCTATGCTATGCTTAGCGCGGGGCCTGACCTGGGAAATCCATCCATTCAAAAACATTGGGACTAAATTTATTTGAGAAAAAAATGGCCACTGGGCTACTGTCCAGGGACCAGGACTATCAGATATGGGGAGCCACAGCCCCACAGACGTCCAGGACCATCAGATATAGGGAGCCACAGACCCACAGACGTCCAGGACCATCAGATATGGGGAGCCACAGACCTACAGACGTCCAGGACCATCAGATATAGGGAGCCACAGACCCACAGACGTCCAGGACCATCAGATATGGCGAGCCACAGCCCCACAGACGTCCAGGACCATCAGATATGGCGAGCCACAGACCCACAGACGTCCAGGACCATCAGATATAGGGAGCCACAGACCCACAGACGTCCAGGACCATCAGATATGGCGAGCCACAGCCCCACAGACGTCCAGGACCATCAGATATGGCGAGCCACAGACCCACAGACGTCCAGGACCATCAGATATAGGGAGCCACAGACCCACAGACGTCCAGGACCATCAGATATGGGGAGCCACAGACCTACAGACGTCCAGGACCATCAGATATGGCGAGCCACAGACCCTTAACGTCCAGGACCATCAGATATGGGGAGCCACAGACCCTTAACGTCCAGGACCATCAGATATGGGGAGCCACAGACCCACAGACGTCCAGGACCATCAGATATGGCGAGCCACAGACCCACAGACGTCCAGGACCATCAGATATGGTGAGCCACAGACCCTTAACGTCCAGGACCATCAGATATGGGGAGCCACAGACCCACAGACGTCCAGGACCATCAGATATGGGGAGCCACAGACCCTTAACGTCCAGGACCATCAGATATGGCGAGCCACAGACCCTTAACGTCCAGGACCATCAGATATTGGGAGCCACAGACCCACAAACGTCCAGGACCATCAGATATAGGGAGACACAGACCCTTAACGTCCAGGACCATCATATATGAGGAGCCACAGCCCCACAGACGTCCAGGACCATCAGATATGGCGAGCCACAGACCCACAGACGTCCAGGACCATCAGATATGGGGAGCCACAGACCCTTAACGTCCAGGACCATCAGATACGGGGAGCCACAGACCCACAGACGTCCAGGACCATCAGATATGGGGAGCCACAGACCCACAGACGTCCAGGACCATCAGATATAGGGAGACACAGACCCTTAACGTCCAGGACCATCAGATATGGGGAGCCACAGCCCCACAGACGTCCAGGACCATCAGATATGGCGAGCCACAGACCCACAGACGTCCAGGACCATCAGATATAGGGAGCCACAGACCCACAGACGTCCAGGACCATCAGATATGGCGAGCCACAGACCCACAGACGTCCAGGACCATCAGATATGGGGAGCCACAGCCCCACAGACGTCCAGGACCATCAGATATGGGGAGCCACAGACCTACAGACGTCCAGGACCATCAGATATGGCGAGCCACAGACCCTTAACGTCCAGGACCATCAGATATGGGGAGCCACAGACCCACAGACGTCCAGGACCATCAGATATGGGGAGCCACAGACCCTTAACGTCCAGGACCATCATATATGGGGAGCCACAGACCCACAGACGTCCAGGACCATCAGATATGGCGAGCCACAGACCCACAGACGTCCAGGACCATCAGATATAGGGAGCCACAGACCCACAGACGTCCAGGACCATCAGATATGGGGAGCCACAGACCCTTAACGTCCAGGACCATCAGATGTGGGGAGCCACAGACCCTTAACGTCCAGGACCATCAGATATGGGGAGCCACAGAACCACAGACGTCCAGGACCATCAGATATGGCGAGCCACAGACCCTTAACGTCCAGGACCATCAGATGTGGGGAGCTACAGACCCTTAACGTCCAGGACCATCAGATATGGCGAGCTACAGACCCACAGACGTCCAGGACCATCAGATGTGGGGAGCCACAGAACCACAGACGTCCAGGACCATCAGATATGGCGAGCCACATACCCTTAACGTCCAGGACCATCAGATATGGGGAGCCACAGACCCACAGACGTCCAGGACCATCAGATATGGCGAGCCACAGACCCTTAACGTCCAGGACCATCAGATATGGGGAGCCACAGACCCACAGACGTCCAGGACCATCAGATATGGCGAGCCACAGACCCTTAACGTCCAGGACCATCAGATATGGGGAGCCACAGACCCACAGACGTCCAGGACCATCAGATATAGGTAGCTACAGACCCTTAACCCGCGCGGCGCTGGGGGGTAAATTTTACCCCCCCTCCCTGATTTTCTCAATAACTTGAAAACTATGAAAGATATCACAGTGAAACTTATGGTACCTTATGGTGCATCAATTCTACGTCTTCTGTCAATTTTGTTTTTAAATTCGTGAAAATGTTGGGGAGATAATGACGTTTTAGTGACGTCGTGTCATGTCATTTTTGGTGAAAAAACGTTAAATGTTTGAAAAATCGTAGAGCATAGCATGTTATTGCAACTCGCAAATAAAAGGCGTCAAAAGACAGAGAATAACATTGTCTTTAAAATGGTTATCTCGGATTTTCAACATTTTGGGTTTTTGACCCCTAAACATGCAAAAAACTGTTTTTTTAAAGAATTTCCACAAAAGTTAAAAAAAAAGATTTTCAAAAAACCGGAAGAAATCATAGAGAACCGAGTATGAACGATGCTAAAACCAAATTTCGAAGCAATATCTTTATTTTTGACTGACTTATAGCTCTCTAAGTATAAGTAACTCATGACGTCATTTTTTTTATTTGCGTTTTTTGGCTTTTACTGACCAGATACAGACAAATACATGCCACCACTGTATTTCTAAGACAAAACTAGTCTAGACACATGCAATGTTTATTTAGATTAATTAATTTAAAATATTGTCCTTATTATGACCTGACCTTGACCTGAGGACCATTATATGGGGTCAGGCTGTACAAATGGCTGCTTCTATCGAATTATATGTGCAAAATAACCCATACAACATGTGTCGCATGGCTATCGTAGACCTGTGACCTTTTGTGACCTGATCTTGACCTTGACCTTTGCTTACAATTTCACTTTTACTTATGCAGGAGATGCATTATACAGTTGGGAGCACTTTGTGAGATAATAGTTGCAATATAAGGCTTTGGATGGAAAGTATAGCCCAAAAACCCAAATACTTAAATTTTGACACTTGACCTGACCGTGACCTGACATGTGACCTTATTTTAAGATTTTCGGGTACGCGTTAGATTCTTCTCACTGAGAACTTTCGATCGCCGCCTTGCGCGTCTCGCTGCAGTTATTTGTTCGGAAGATACGAGGGGGGAGGGTAAAATTTACCCCCCAGCGCCGGGCGTTCGAATGGAGACCCCAGCGCCGCGCGGGTTAACGTCCAGGACCATCAGATATGGCGAGCTACAGACCCACAGACGTCCAGGACCATCAGATATGGGGAGCCACAGACCCACAGACGTCCAGGACCATCAGATATGGCGAGCCACAGACCCTTAACGTCCAGGACCATCAGATATAGGGAGCCACAGACCCTTAACGTCCAGGACCATCAGATATGGGGAGCCACAGACCCTTAACGTTAAATCGTCGCGTACGGTGACCGACCATAGACATTTGACATCCATATAAGGTGACCAGTGACCTCTTACCTCCAGGTACGGTGACCAGTGACCTTTGACCTCCAGGTACGGTGACCTGTGACCTCTGACCTCCAGGTACGGTGACCTGTGACCTCTGACCTCTGGGTACGGTGACCAGTGACCTCTGACCAATAATATCTGACCTCCGTGTACGGTGACCAGGGACCTCTGGCCAGTGACCTCTGACTTCCGGGTACGGTGACCTGTGACCTCTGACCAGTGACCTCTGACCTCCGGGTACGGTGACCTGTGACCTGACCAGTGACCTCTGACCTACAGGTACAGTGACCTGTGACCTGACCAGTGACCTTTGACCTCCGGGTACGGTGACCTGTGACCTGACCAGTGACCTTTGACCTCCAGGTACGGTGACCGAGGAGCCGGTTCAATCCCATCGAAAGCCACGCTGCTGTTTGATGTGGAACTGCTGGAGATTAACCCGCAGCCCAAGCCGGAGCTGAAGGTGAGATCCTACCGCCGACCACCCCCAGCAAATCATACTTCATCATACTCTGTCCAAATAACGGCCTTGGCAAGTCAATGACCAAGGCATGTGGTGGAGTTAGCTATATTGATGGTTGCCTAATACGATATTGCATGTTCTACGTCAAATGAATTCATATTTGCGGCAACTTATATTTTTTAAATGATTGGATTTTATATTTTACCTGAATGCAATATTGTGATGACTGAGACGTAAGATCGCAACCATTAAATCGTTTTCAAATATCAGTTATACTTCATCTAAATGTGAAGTTAAAACATATAAAAATACATATTTCTGAATTTGAATACAAGGAACACAACTGCTCCTCACGTGTCCTCGCCCCCCCCCCCCCCGCACTGCCTGCAGATCAATACAACATTCACGCCGCGCAGCTGTCCGGTGAAGTCTAAGAACGGTGACAAACTCGGTATGCACTACACAGGCACGTTGACGGACGGCACCAAGTTCGACTCGAGCCTCGACCGCAGCAAGGTGTTCGAGTTCATGCTCGGCGCGCGCAGGGTGAGTGACGTCATCACCCCGTTATGACGTCACCACAGGGTCACCCGGTGGGCGGGTATAAAGTTCTTGTTCGGGGTAAGGCGATTACGATGGATTGTAATCAACATTCATTTTAAAACCGACTTTTAAGGCAACAAGTGGACAAGTAATGTATTCCGGAGTCAAGAATATATTGTTGTCATTAACTAAAAAGACGAACAAGTCCCTAGGAAACCACTTCGGACTCTTCTGAATAAAACTCAAACCCGCGACAATGAAACTCCTGACTGTAACCGTTATAGCAGTGAGTACCTATTGTTTGGTCAGGTGCGGGATTGAGACCTGCACCACATATGGATGTGTAACATGTGGACCCTGCTGACCCTGCTGACCCCTGCTGACACTGCTGACCCTGCTGACCCTCTGCAGGTGATCCGCGGCTGGGACCTGGGTCTGGTGGGGGTGTGTGTCCTGCTGACCCTGCTGACCCTGCTGACCCTGCTGACCCTGCTGACCCTGCTGACCCTGCTGACCCTGCTGACCCTGCTGACCCTGCTGACCCTGCTGACCCTGCTGACCCTGCTGACCCTGCTGACCCTGCTGACCCTGTTGACCATGCTGACCCTGCTGACCCTCTGCAGGTGATCCGCGGCTGGGACCTGGGCCTGGTGAGGATGTGTGTCCTGCTGACCCTGCTGACCCTGCTGACCCTCTGCAGGTGATCCGCGGCTGGGACCTGGGCCTGGTGAGGATGTGTGTCCTGCTGACCCTGCTGACCCTGCTGACCCTCTGCAGGTGATCCGCGGCTGGGACCTGGGTCTGGTGAGGATGTGTGTCCTGCTGACCCTGCTGACCCTGCTGACCCTGCTGACCCTGTTGACCATGCTGACCCTGCTGACCCTCTGCAGGTGATCCGCGGCTGGGACCTGGGCCTGGTGAGAATGTGTGTTGGGGAGCGGCGCCAGCTGACCATTCCCCCGAAGCTGGGGTATGGGGACCGCGGTGCCGGCGGCGTCATCCCGCCCGGGGCCACGCTCATCTTCGACGTCGAGCTGGTCACCATCAACGGCGTGGGCGCGGCGCCGGCCGCCCCCGCCCCCGCCCCAGCCCCGGTACCGGCGCGCAGAACCCGGCCCGCCACCACCCAGCCGGTAAGGGCGGCCGCCACTGACGCCACACTGATGTATGTACGCTCTGAATGAGTTCAGCATTGACAGCGGCAAATCAGAAATAGACATGGAAAACATTATCGCAAGGAAATAAGGCATTTGGGGACGATATGGCATATGCATACATATATATACAGGCTGCGGCCGTGGGAGTGGAAAAGACTCAATCCTGACAAATGTCGCTCACTAGGCTGGCGCTCCAGCCACTGCACCAAGATTGCCCTGTCTGGCTCGTATCCATATTCACACATTACGCTCAATTTTGTATAAGCAAAAGTACCAACAATCATTAACTAGCATCTTTTTATACATTGGCAAGGAAACGTCTCAGCGTTTGGGGAAAATGAAAGCATTTGCTACTTTATTCAAACGTTAATCCGAATTGTGGTTTGCTGATTGACAGTGGGGGTGGGGGTTGATCAATTGATATGCATGTGGTGTGATTAAATGATCAAATGGTGATGTGTTGATTAAATGATAAATCATCAAATGTACGACCGCCTTAGTATTAACCTCCCTATGCATTACACCGCCCACAGACGCCGAGCGACGAGCTGCAGATTCAAGAGGTTTCGGGACCGCGCCGGTGCCGCAGGAAGACGGCAGCCGGCAACCTCGTCTCCATGCACTACACAGGTCAGAGTTATACACTACACGTGCTCCGGCAACCTCGTCTCCATGCACTACACAGGTCAGAGTTATACACTACACGTGCTCCGGCAACCTCGTCTCCATGCACTACACAGGTCAGAGGTATACACTGCACGTGCTCCGGCAACCTCGTCTCCATGCACTACACAGGTCAGAGTTATACACTACACGTGCTCCGGCAACCTCGTCTCCATGCACTACACAGGTCAGAGGTATACACTACACGTGCTCCGGCAACCTCGTCTCCATGCACTACACAGGTCAGAGTTATACACTACACGTGCTCCGGCAGCCTCGTCTCCATGCACTACACAGGTCAGAGTTATACACTACACGTGCTCCGGCAACCTCGTCTCCATGCACTACACAGGTCAGAGTTATACACTACACGTGCTCCGTTAAACTCGGCAGACAACACACACTACGCTATATTCACAGTAGTCAGCTGATAAAGATGGCAATGCTCATATGAAATGTGCTACAGAGTTAAATGACTACATTGTTGTGATAAATCTGGTCGTACTTCAGATCCTATCACCCAGTCACATTATGTACGCCGATTTGCTTACAATGAACGCCACGTATAGACATGTTGGCATGCATGTTGGTCTCGCACTTGAACTCAACCCTGACCTGCCTTGCCCTGTCCTGACCTGCCCTGACCTGACCTGGCTTGATCTGGCATGACCTGACCTGACCTGACCTGACCTGACCTGACCTGACCTGACCTGACCTGACCTGACCTGACCTGGCCTGGCCTGGCCTGGCCTGGCCTGACCTGACCTGACCTGACCTGACCTGACTCGATCTGGCCTGACTCGATCTGGCCTGGCTTGACCTGAACCGACCTGACCTGACCTGACCTGACCTGACCTGACCTGACCTGACCTGACCTGACCTGACCTGACCTGACCTGACCTGACCTGACCTGACCTGACCTGACCTGACCTGACCTGACCCGGCAGGTACGCTGACGGACGGTACCAAGTTCGACTCGAGCCGTGACCGCGGTACCCCGCTGGAGTTCACGCTGGGTCGGGGTCAGGTGATCGCCGGCTGGGACCAGGGCCTGCTGAACATGTGTCCCGGAGCGCGCCGCCAGCTGGTCATCCCACCCCGGCTGGCCTACGGAGACCAAGGTATCGGCAACGATATCCCGCCCGGAGCCACCCTCATCTTCGACGTGGAGCTGGTGGAGATCAAATAGCGAGGCGTTGGGACGTGGGTTGAAATCCCACGGCTGGCGATGTTGTCTTGCCAATATACTGGACAATGACAGATTAGAGCGCTTGGGGACTCACGGGTGGAGTTTCCTATTCAAATGGTGGGGCAACTGCCCCACCAACTTTGTGTTTTGCCCCACCAACTTTTGTCGGATTTGAAGGTTTCCTGGCGTTAAAGTGGTCATTTTTCGCCTCAACCATGCCAAACAGCCAGCCAACCAACTTTTTTCTGAAAAGCTCCACCCATGCTTGGGGTAGTGAATACGCTAGTCTGCTGTATTAGTTCCTGTTGACTTCAGCTAGGTGGCAGCACTGCAGTTCCTGTTGACTTCAGCTAGGTGGCAGCACTGCATTTGAAGATGATAGATGGCAAAGTTGTGCTGTCAGCTGTGTGGGAATATGATATTGGCGCATAAGAAACGGTGTAAATTTTCGTTCACATGTTGTCCCTTGGACCTCTATTTTATCAGTCGTATTCGTAATGTAGTGCTCGCTATGCCGTTTGTCATGTGTAAAGGGATTGTCGAATGACATAATTGGTCGCCAAAACATAGATCTCCGAAATATATCATCGATCGACGTCACATGTAGATTCCAATATAATTCGATTTATTAAATAAGACCACGGAATGTTTTAGTCAAGGTATAACGCAGTGCTCGATGTTACAAATAAGCTTCGGGCAAAACAGTTTGGAAGTTCCCTTCTCATGTTGATGTATTTACTATTTACTGAAAGGCACTCTTAAGTTTTAACCCGCGAGTCACTGGGGGGGGGGGGGGCTTTTTTTAGCCCCCCCCCCCCCTTAGGAATATCAGGAATATCTCAATAAATAATCCAGCTATCGACGGCAAAATTTCAGTACCTTTCCGGGCATCATTTTTACACCTTTTAAGAAAAAAATGAAAAAAAAATCGTCAGAAATTTTTCGAGATATAGTGAATTTAGTGACGTTACTAAACACGATTTTGACACCAAAATCGGCTAAACTTTGCCAAGCCGTACAAATGCTGCATTTGAAGCAAAATGCAATCCAAAAATTTGAAAGGTAGAAAATTGCAAGGGCTATAAACCAGCTATCTCAAAATTTCACAAATTTTGGTTTTTGACCCCAAAAATTTCACAAAAAAAGTTTTTTGAAAAAATGCTCACAAAATCAAATTTTTCAAAGATATTGAAAAACCGGAATATAGGTCAGATAACAACATATGGGCAACTACCATACCAAATTTCAAAATGATATCATTTTTTTTTACTGTCATGGCATATAAAGCATGGCTAAATCATGACGTCATATTTTGAAATTGCGTTTTTTGGCTTTTATTGACCGGATACAGACAAATAAATGCCAGCACTGTTTGTTTTAGATAAAACTGATATAGAAACATGCTTTTTTCATTTCAATTTATCAATTTCAAATTTTGACCTTCAGTGACCTGAACTTGACCTGAACTTGACACTATCTTCACGTAAATGAAGTCAGGTGGTAAAATGACTACCACTATCGAATTCTACGCGTAAAAGCATCCATAAAACATGTGCTGCATGATTTTCGTAGATATTTTGTGTGTAGTGACCTTCTGTGACCTGACATTGACCTTGATCTTTTCCAACAATCTCACTTTAGCTCATGTGGGATATGTATCATACTTTTGACAGCACTTTGGGTGATTATAGGCGCAATCGAAGGCCATGGATGGCAAGTATTGTCCATAAACTCAAATACCTCGATTTTGACGTTTGACTTGACCGTGACCTGACATGTGACCTTAATTTGACATTTTTTTAAGTTTGCGTTAGGCTTATCTCATTGAGTGCTTTCGAATGCCGCATTGTGCGTCCCGCTGCGATCATTGGTTCTGAAGATACCAGGGGGGGGGCTAAAAAAAGCCCCCCCCCACAGAGTCGTGTTACAGAATATACCCCAGTGACTGCCGGGTTAAAGGGAATATCCCACCTTAGCATTATATTTGAGTTGAGATAGCCAATTTGATGGTTTGGCATTGCAATTAAGTATGGTAGCAGTTAAAGCAACCACAATGATCTAGTCAAAAAGATATTCGAGTTTGATTTTGACATCTGTAAAAAATAAGGCCCATGTGTATTTGAATAGGGCATCTAAACCGACAGCGTTTTCTCTTTACCCAACTGGTAATGATAGTCGACTTGTTTTAAGGTCAGCCTTGGAATATTTTCGTCTTTCATTTATCGATCCCCGGGTGGTTCGCAATCAATCTAAAGGCTAGCACTATCAGCTGGAGTTGATGCAGCAGTTGGCCGCCAGGGACCGCTAGTGAGCCAGGGTGTTATGACGTCGCAAGCAAATGGTACCAGTTAAATATTTAACGCTAAATCTTTATTTATTTATAAATAAATAAATCAATTAATATTTAGTGGTACCATTTGCTTGCGACGTCATAACACCCTGGCTCACTAGCGGTCCCTGGCGGCCAACTGCTGCAACAACACCAGCTGATAGTGCTAGCCAATCTAGACACCGGATGGTTCGCTTTTTCTGCGCAATAGATGTCGGCCAAAAATTGTGCCATACATTTGGCAGCACAAAGGATTTCCCTGTTATTAAAACAAATCATATGATGTCACCAACCCAACTTTCCGCTTAAAAATAAAAGTTGAACATCTTCCAAGATAAAAATTTTTCGAGAAAAAAAGTTCACGATCATGTTCAGCTGACCTCGCCTGACATGTAGACATATAATTAAGTGCGATTAACACATTTTACAATTAAGTGCCTTTAAGCCCCATTTTTACACTTCAAAGCAGCTCTCTACAAAAAGTGCAACGTTTGTGTTCCTACCTAATTTCAAAACCAAAATGGGCAGAAAACAGCCAATGAACAGCCTGTAGCAGGGCATTTCCTTCCGCATCAGCTGAACCCAACTTTCCGCTTAAAAATAAAAGTTGAACATCTTCCAAGATAAAAAATTTTCGAGAAAAAAAGTTCACGATCATGTTCAGCTGACCTCGCCTGACATGTAGACATACAATTAAGTGCGATTAACACATTTTACAATTAAGTGCCTTTAAGCCCCATTTTTACACTTCAAAGCAGCTCTCTACAAAAAGTGCAACGTTTGTGTTCCTACCTAATTTCAAAACCAAAATGGGCAGAAAACAGCCAATGAACAGCCTGTAGCAGGGCATTTCCTTCCGCATCAGCTGAAAAAGATGAGACCTGCCGCCGGTTGTGCCGACCGACTTTCCCACGGTGGTGAGTGGTGTTTCACAGAGCCATCGCATGTTCCGGAAGTAAGGGGTGACCGTGAGAACACCGATCTGGACAGGCAGCTGACCCAAACTGACGCCGCCGCTCAATATATTCATTGGTTCAAGTTGATAAGACAGGTACAAATATAATAATTGTAGCAGCGAAGATGACACGAAAAAAACATTCGAAAAGGAAGAAATTAATCTAGATAAGTCTGGAAAGAACATGCCTGCTGGTAGCAAAAAAAAAGATAGAGCTAATCGAAATATGTTTTCCTTACGCATAGATTATTTGTCGCCTGTTTGCTTATACAGCCGTGTAGTTCAAAATGAAATTGCCCAAAGCGACTGACATTTCGAATTAGGTAATAATTGACTGTAATGGTAAGTTGGTGAAATCAATGAGACTTGAGAGCAAAACATGCACGAAGCCTTCGCTTACTGACAAACATACAAGCCAGTTCTGATTACCTGATACTAGGAAGCTCCAATTTTATCCTGTGTTTTACGACCAGCTATCTTTATACTGGTATACTGATTAGTCACTCACTAGTTTGTCTAAGAATCGGCACAGAAGCGACACTGGCGACACCTAAACGGAGGAGATGATCCGCTGCCGACCTGCACCGTGCGTCGGCTGCACTCCTGGCCATTACAGGCGCGCTCAGCGGCGACAGGGGTCATTCCGCGTTCCCTGCCATTACAGGCGCGCTCAGCGGCGGCAGGGGTCATTCCGCGCTCCATGCCATTACAGGCGCGCTCAGCGGCGACAGGGGTCATTCCGCGCTCCCTGCCATTACAGGCGCGCTCAGCGGCGACAGGGGTCATTCCACGCTCCCAGCCATTACAGGCGCGCTCAGCGGCGACAGGGGTCATTCCGCGCTCCCTGCCATTACAGGCGCGCTCAGCGGCGACAGGGGTCATTCCGCGCTCCCAGCCATTACAGGCGCGCTCAGCGGCGACAGGGGTCATTCCTCGCTCCCGGCCATTACAGGCGCGCTCAGCGGCGACAGGGGTCATTCCGCGCTCCCAGCCATTACAGGCGCGCTCAGCGGCGACAGGGGTCATTCCGCGCTACATGCCATTACAGGCGCGCTCAGCGGCGACAGGGGTCATTCCACGCTCCATGCCATTACAGGCGCGCTCAGCGGCGACAGGGGTCATTCCACGCTCCCTGCCATTACAGGCGCGCTCAGCGGCGATAGGGGTCATTCCACGCTCCCGGCCATTACAGGCGCGCTCAGCGGCGACAGGGGTCATTCCGCGCTCCCAGCCATTACAGGCGCGCTCAGCGGCGACAGGGGTCATTCCGCGCTCCCTGCCATTACAGGCGCGCTCAGCGGCGACAGGGGTCATTCCGCGCTCCCTGCCATTACAGGCGCGCTCAGCGGCGACAGGGGTCATTCCGCGCTCCCTGCCATTACAGGCGCGCTCAGCGGCGACAGGGGTCATTCCGCGCTCCCGGCCATTACAGGCGCGCTCAGCGGCGACAGGGGTCATTCCGCGCTCCCGGCCATTACAGGCGCGCTCAGCGGCGACAGGGGTCATTCCACGCTCCCAGCCATTACAGGCGCGCTCAGCGGCGACAGGGGTCATTCCGCGCTCCCTGCCATTACAGGCGCGCTCAGCGGCGACAGGGGTCATTCCGCGCTCCCGACCATTACAGGCGCGCTCAGCGGCGACAGGGGTCATTCCGCGCTCCCAGCCATTACAGGCGCGCTCAGCGGCGACAGGGGTCATTCCGCGCTCCCGGCCATTACAGGCGCGCTCAGCGGCGACAGGGGTCATTCCGCGCTCCCAGCCATTACAGGCGCGCTCAGCGGCGACAGGGGTTATTCCGCGCTCCCGGCCATTACAGGCGCGCTCAGCGGCGACAGGGGTCATTCCACGCTCCCAGCCATTACAGGCGCGCTCAGCGGCGACAGGGGTCATTCCGCGCTCCCAGCCATTACAGGCGCGCTCAGCGGCGACAGGGGTCATTCCGCGCTCCCAGCCATTACAGGCGCGCTCAGCGGCGACAGGGGTCATTCCGCGCTCCCTGCCATTACAGGCGCGCTCAGCGGCGACAGGGGTCATTCCGCGCTCCCGGCCATTACAGGCGCGCTCAGCGGCGACAGGGGTCATTCCGCGCTCCCGGCCATTACAGGCGCGCTCAGCGGCGACAGGGGTCATTCCGCGCTCCCGGCCATTACAGGCGCGCTCAGCGGCGACAGGGGTCATTCCTCGCTCCCGGCCATTACAGGCGCGCTCAGCGGCGACAGGGGTCATTCCGCGCTCCCGGACATTACAGGCGCGCTCAGCGGCGACAGGGGTCATTCCGCGTTCCCGGCCATTACAGGCGCGCTCAGCGGCGACAGGGGTCATTCCACGCTCCCAGCCATTACAGGCGCGCTCAGCGGCGACAGGGGTCATTCCGCGCTCCCGGCCATTACAGGCGCTCTCAGCGGCGACAGGGGTCATTCCGCGCTCCCTGCCATTACAGGCGCGCTCAGCGGCGACAGGGGTCATTCCGCGCTCCCAGCCATTACAGGCGCGCTCAGCGGCGACAGGGGTCATTCCGCGCTCCCTGCCATTACAGGCGCGCTCAGCGGCGACAGGAGTCATTCCGCGCTCCCGGCCATTACAGGCGCGCTCAGCGGCGACAGGGGTCATTCCGCGCTCCCGGCCATTACAGGCGCGCTCAGCGGCGACAGGGGTCATTCCTCGCTCCCTGCCATTACAGGCGCGCTCAGCGGCGACAGGGGTCATTCCGCGCTCCCGGCCATTACAGGCGCGCTCAGCGGCGACAGGGGTCATTCCGCGCTCCCAGCCATTACAGGCGCGCTCAGCGGCGACAGGGGTCATTCCGCGTTCCCGGCCATTACAGGCGCGCTCAGCGGCGACAGGGGTCATTCCGCGCTCCCAGCCATTACAGGCGCGCTCAGCGGCGACAGGGGTCATTCCACGCTCCCAGCCATTACAGGCGCGCTCAGCGGCGACAGGGGTCATTCCGCGCTCCCAGCCATTACAGGCGCGCTCAGCGGCGACAGGGGTCATTCCGCGCTCCCTGCCATTACAGGCGCGCTCAGCGGCGACAGGGGTTATTCCTCGCTCCCTGCCATTACAGGCGCGCTCAGCGGCGACAGGGGTCATTCCGCGCTCCCAGCCATTACAGGCGCGCTCAGCGGCGACAGGGGTTATTCCGCGCTCCCTGCCATTACAGGCGCGCTCAGCGGCGACAGGGGTCATTCCGCGCTCCCAGCCATTACAGGCGCGCTCAGCGGCGACAGGGGTTATTCCTCCCGGCTAATGGTGGCAAGAGAGCAGCAGTGACGGTGATCAGTAGCTGTGTCTGCACGCCATTAGACGCAGTCGGTGAGATAGGGAGCACGTGCAAAACCCGGAACAAACAGGGATATCGCTGGCATCAGGAAATATCGCTTTAGGGACAGAGCCCAGACAAATACCTTGAAGTAATGCAATCGTTTTGTTTATTTAGTAGGTTAGTCGCTTCGGCGCTCGCTATTTGCCCCTGACTGGGATGGCTTGCGGCCGGTGGCAGCGGTTGCACTCAAGGTCAGGTGACGTCAGAGGGCGGGGCGGACCGTGTCCAGGAATGTCGGGCACGTTAAACTTTCGCTTCTAAATTATGCCGGCCACCAGGAATTGCTTGATCGGGTGGTGTGGATCAGCGCCCGCGCAATAAGCTATGCTTAGCGCGTGCCTTGACCTCGGAAATCCATCAATTCAAAAGGTTTGGACTAAATTTGTAAAACAAACTTAGGCTTCTTTGGGAAAGCATCGAATAGATGAAACGTCTTACCACTAACTGCAGTATCAACTTAATGTTACGATCATTTTAGGGGTCAACGCCCGTGAAAGAAGCGTAAGTCGCGAGTTCTGAACACCGTTTCACAAACTGTCCGCTCCCATAGTTCACTTTGTCTGTCATGTTAATACACCATCATTCACAAGATAATAGTGCACAGTCATTCACGAGTGCAGTCATTCATCCTGCACACGGGTAGTTTGTGTTTTCACGTTCGGTGAACAACATAATCATTCTTCTTTCCCAGCGAAATATTTCGGCCAAGTTTCCGGCTTCGTCAGCGTTCGTTTTCTAAAAGTTCCGAATTCAGAATCCCTGGCGGTACCAATTGACGGTTTACATGTGAATCCCTATTCTTCCCATTGCTTTCAATCCGTACCACCACAAGCGTGAGGAATTGGACGCTGGGAATGATAGTTGAGACCGACAGTCGCTTGAATTTACCCCGTTTACACGAGCCTCCATGCGATTAACTTAAGTTTCCGGTTCATAAATTTCCATTTCAATATACTTTCCGGTGCATTCGCTGGGAATTTATCATGATTAAATCGGAAGAGATGGAGAAATTGGCATGTGATTACGAGCGAGCGCGAAGCGCTCCCTCGTCCTTTCGTGGTGTATGGGAAACATCTGATTATTAGCGGCCCGTCCCGGCCCGACCCGACCCGACCCGACCCGACCCGACCCGACCCGACCCGACCCGACCCGACCCGACCCGACCCGACCCGACCCGACCCGACCCGACCCGACCCGACCCGACCCGACCCGACCCGACCCGTGGCGACGCTTTTGAGAATCTTATATCTCTGCAACCGCACGTCCGATTGGCAAGCGGACTTCTTTGCTTAGCAGCCCCATCCAACCTACCCTGTTTGAGACCGGTACTGACTCATGTGGGTGACTACCACTGCGCGTGACGCGTGCCGCGTGAGGGGTGTTGAAAAGTGTTTCCTCGCAAAAACTCTGCAACGGCTGAGCCGATTGTGTTCAAATTTGGTGTGTGGTCAGGGACCCCTCAGCCGCCACTTTCCCACAAGTCCGGGGTGTGGTGCCTCTGCACGTGCGCACGTGCACACCCCTATTCTATATCTCAGGAAAGTCTAAGTCGATTGTGTTCAAATTTGGTGTGTGGTTAGGGACCTCTCAGTCGCCAATTTGCCACAAGTCAGGGGCAGTGCCTTTGCACGTGCGCACGTGCACACCCCTATTCTCTATCTCAGGAACGGCTGAGCCGATTGTGTTATAATTTTGTGTACGGTTAGAGACCTCTCAGCCGCCGCCTTCCCACAAGTCAGGGATGGAATATCTCTGCACGTGCGCACGTGCACACCCCTATCCTATATCTCAGAAACGGCTGAGCCGTTTGTGTTCAAATTTAGTGTGTTGTTAGGGACCTCTCAGCCGCCTCTTTCCCACAAGTCAGGGGTGGGGTGCGCACGTACGCACCTTTTTTTTGTATCTCAGAAACTACTTGCCCTGTCGTGTTGAAATTCACCATACATTTTCTTCGTGCTCGCTCGTTCATCGCCGACTACGGCGCCTTACTGGTTTTTAGAACACGATATTTTCCGTCAAGATTTGAGTCAGAAACAGCTGGAATCAACATTATTTCAAGACGTCAAAGGGATTTACGCATTGATTATTCTTTCACCGTGGCATTGGAGTAAATTCAAGTGAACTTTTCATATTGAAGTGAATTAAAGTGATTTAAAGTATTTCTCGTAGTGCTTGTGCAAGTAGCATGAATATATTTTAAAATGTTTTTTAATCGACCTTCTCCTTGAATGTACCAAAGTAAGAAATTAAACTTTGCTTTACATTTTCATTCGGGCACAGGCCTTCATCATTGCCTTATGAAGACCTGTGCTCGAATGCAACATCTGATGAAGGGCTGTACCCGAATGCAACATCTGATGAAGGGCTGCGCCCGAATGCAACATCTGATGGAGAGCTGTGCCCGAATGCAACATCTGATGAAGGGCTGTACCCGAATGCAACATCTGATGAAGGGCTGCGCCCGAATGCAACATCTGATGAAGGGCTGTGCCCGACTGTAAATGTAAAACAAAGTTTAATTTCTTACTTCGGTACATTCAAGAAGGTCGATAACATTTTTATATAAATAATTTTTAAGTATATTTAAATCGTTTTTTTACTCACAGTTTTGCATGTTAAATGACATTTAAACACTCGTAAGATCATTTATGCACGCGTGCATAAATAATATAACGCGTGGTCAAATACCATTTAAACATGCGAAACTATGAATAAAATATATATTTGCTCACCCCGTTTACATGAGCTAATAGGGAAACTCCGTCCCGAGGAACGTCATTTTTCCGTTCCGCGAGTGCTGCCAAATTCGCGTAAGTCTATGGGTACGCCGTCGTGCGCGAGACATTTGTGGCGCAGCTTGTATTAATTAGTAACTAGACAGGTTGTTGGTGAAGGCAAAAATTGTGAAGTTGAAGGTGAAGGTAAAAAGGGCCGCATTGAGATGAGAGGATCGCATATAATTAATACGATTGCAATGAGCAATACATCGTTTTTTTATAATATGCCACTTGTAATACACAAATTAAATATTTTAACCTTGGTCCTACGAGGGGTCCTAAACGACTTCCTGAGGTTGTTCTTGCATAACTTTGTACACATTCCGCGATTTTGCTAAAGTTTACAGTAGCTGAGTTAAGAACAATTATACGTATGCGGGAAAAAAATTGCATTGAAATTGTTAAGTAGTTTGGGAGATAATGATGTTTCGATGACGTCATGTTGGTGGAAAAACGATATTTACAAAAAAATCGTAGAAAACAGAGGTTTTCAAGCAATTGCAAAATCTCAATTCATCAAAGATAGAAAATGTCATTTTCTTTAAAATGACAATCTCATATTTTCGCAATTTTGGGTTTTGACCCCTAAAATCAATACAAACTGAATATATGTGAGAGAAGTGAGTATGGACAGTACCCAAACCAAATTTCAAAGCCATAGCTCTATTTTTTACTGAGGGATGACTCCCTAAATGTAAGAAACTCATGACGTTATTTTGTATATATAACTTTTGGACTTGTTTTGACCGGATACGAACAAATCATTACCTTTTCTGTATTTCTGAGACAAAACTGGTCTAGAACATTCCTATTTATATACCTTATTTATCAATTTCCAATTTGGACGTTTTCTGACAGAGCAAAATCGCTGGTCTGGACGTGGTCGATGCGAGGTCATTCACTTGACCTGGTAGGTCACTTGTTGACCCGAAACCTCAAATTTGCATACCGTTAGAATTCCAAACATGACAGGCGACATGTTTGTTCTTACCGAGCGTTGCTCTATGTTGCTTGGTTGGAAGTTAACAAGGGGGGTCTTTTTAGGACCCCCGTAGGGCGAAGAGGTGAAAAAAGCTCCCGTAGGGCGAGGGTTAACCCGCGACTTACTGGGGGGGGGGGGCTATCCCCCCTCCCGTTATTTTGCAATAACTCCTAAAAGAACACAGATATCGTCACCAAACTTGCAGTACCTTCTTCCACATCAATTATACACATGTTGGCAAAGGGCAAAAATATGAGGCTATGATAGGTCAACCGGGAATGACGTCATAGTGACGTCATGTTCTTCGGTTTTTGTTGCAAAATAATGGTTTGCGAAAAACACTGTGAAAGGTACGATGTTTGAGATAAACTCAATTTTCCTAGCTCAAATTACTGACCATAGACCGGGCTATCTAACTGCTATCTCGGATTTGGAGGTTTTTTTATTCAAAATTTTGAGAATTCCAAAATACATTTTTTTTTCTTCCACATTTTCAAACAAAAACCAGAATTATCCAAAAAGCGGAATACATGTGATCGAGACGTTTGCTGTGAATATGTGTACCAAATTTAAAGTCGATATCTTCAAAAATGACTTGAGTTATGGGTCTTTAAATGACAAAAATCGACCACTTCTCGCAGCATTACTATGCATAAAAACGCATTTCCATTTTTGCTTTTTACCTCTATTTATGTGAACCAAACAATGTTCTAAGGTAATTTTTCGCGTCTAGACGAAAAAACATAAACATGTGTTACAACGCTAATGACCGTAATCTGAAGATTGACCTCGTGATCTCGGATGACCTTGACCGGACTCAAGGTCATATAACAGCTTAGGAAGATACTTAGAAATGTCAGGACACACGAATCATACCGATTTATCGACAGCTTATGCGTTTGATATCGCAATTTTGCGCGACAATTCCATCCATCGAGACCTTTTGACACGGTCAAACATTTTGTACTTGAC